>JAGTTH010003129.1:0-65235 GCA_022606485.1 Agraylea sexmaculata | reverse complement strand
ACTAGTTTAGTTAAAGACAATTTTAATAAATTATGGAATAAATCTACGGCATGAAACATTGCTTATAGAAATGAACCCATTTCAAACTATGTGTGTATAAATTTATTCCACCTAAATCATAATTTTTAACCCCTTTCGTGTATTTTAAACCCACTCAGAGGTGTGACCATACGTTGTCGAGAATGAGAGAATGTTATTTGAATTTGGTCGGCTTGTTTTGCTTTTAGTGGAAGAACTTATCTTTTATACGTGTGTTTGTACATATTTTGCGACCGTGGAAATATTTAAAACGAGGTTTTAAATCCACCTACAAATGGTAAAACTGCTTAGTTTGACATTCCCATATGAACATTTGATACTAAATGAACGTACTTCAAATATTTTACGTTGCGCCAACTTCCTAGATGACCATTTTTAATTCAATGTAATATATTATTGGTTTGGAAGCATAATCAAAACAAAGTGCTTTGACGTATTCGAAATCTGCAACGATTACCTTTACGTATAATTTTGCTTTATTTCAAAATTCTGATATTTACAAAAAAACTACTAAAAAATAGGGATACCCAAAAGAAAGTTCGTTTTTTTTGATAGCATATTTTAGAGGTATTATCCGACAGTTTTTATGAACAAAAAATGTTTCATTTAAAAAAAACAACTCAATTCAAGAACTATGATTTTGTATATTTTTAATTTTTAACACAATGATGAAATTTAGTCCAAGTGGGTGTAATGAAGTATTTTGACATATTGGAGCTCTGCAACGATTTTCCTTATATTATATAGATAACTCTCTGATATTTATACAAAAAATTATATGATATATGTATATCTACACTTAACATTCATCAATTATTATATTCATTGGACAAATTATAAAGTTGATTGCAAATTTTATTTTAATAATATTATTATGTTTAAAGATTGTTCTGTTAATTTCCCAAAAATTCAAATAGAATAATACAATATAATAAAAATGTAATCCGCGCAGTGATTTACAATTATCAGCAATCGAACATATGTTTTTTCACCCTCTTGGCCATGGTTTGGTCATGGGTTTTGAAAAAGGGTGTCCATGGTGTATTATTGAATATTTTGGTATGCATATAGTTTTGGATTTTTTGGCTTACAATTAGTTAAGATCATCAGAAGTAAAACTGCACATTTAACTGATTTTATTAATATTATTAAATATTTTATTGATTGGGCTAGTTGATATTTTCATCATCTCAACTGTCTGTGATATTGGAGTAAGAAAATGTGGTTTTGAAATATTTCATGGGTTTCAATATGGGACTGACTGTACATACACAATATAAAAGTACTTGTCATACTAATAACGTGTCAAAGGACCTCTTAGACCCACCACAGATTTTAAATTGCCTTTCACAAAAAAAATCCATCAGACACTTTTTCAAAAAGCACACAACTTTAACCACCCTCAAACACATTAAGCCTTGCCAAATTGATTACTTTCACAAGGTAAACCTCAACGTCAATTATAATACATATTCATAATCCTGTCAATAGCTATGTTATTAATTATCTAATAAGATTTCACAACTTTATTACACCTTGTATTTGTATGAACATAAAATATTGTAGGGTTGCCTGAAGCATATTTTTGTGTTATTTGAAGTAAAAATCACTGACGTCTTTTTAACGTCTGGTTACAGTTGTCAATTCTCTAATATATATTATTTTATGAATGTTTAGAGTAAACGCCACACTTTTAGACAAGCTCAAAAGCAAAATTATAATATCGTTCTCCATTATAATCTTGTTTGTGGTAAAGGCATTTTTGGGCATGTTTTAAATTTGTCATTCAGTCTACACATTTTCAGTTTTTGTATTTAGTAAATTTAGACGTTATTTTTATATGCATTTGAGATCCCACATCGCCTTTTTGTATCAAGTGTGTTAACCCTGACCCTGGCTAGCCCGTCCCTCTTTATTCTCTACGATTAAGTTATTTATTTATTTTACTATAAGCTCACGTGAGAGATTTTTACAAACAATTGTAACAAAAGACAGTACACACATATATTCCATAAAAAAGGCATAATGTGTTTAAATACGAATAATGTTTCATGTATTTACACACAAGTTAGCTCCTACACAAGATCTCTAGGTGGCAGAATTGGTGGAAAAGAGATCATCCAAATGCGCAAACACGTTACCAAATCACTGCAACCTACAATCATTAATTGTTATGTTGTTCGTTCCTCAGAATTTTTTAAGATTATAAAAAAAGACGTAGGAACATATTCTTATACAAACCCTGTAGATAGCATAATTGGCGGAAAAGAGATCAACCAAATGTGCAAACACGTTACCAAATCATTGCAGCCTACAATAATTATACATCATAAAATTAATTGTTCATAGTATGGTGTTTATTTCTTCAGAACACTTTAAGATTATATAAAGAGACACAGTGACGTATTCTTATACAAGCCCTGTAGGCAGCAGAATTGGCAGAAACGAGATCAATCAAATGCACAGACCCATTACCAAATCACTGCAGCCTACAATCATTATGCATCGTAAATTTAATTGTTCATAGTATGCTGTTTGTTCCCTCAAAATATTTTAAGATTTTAAAAAGAAATGTAGACACCTTTTCTTCCACAAGCCCTGTAAGCAGCAGAATTAGTGGAAAAGAGATCACCCAAATATGCAAACACGTTACCAAATCACTGCAACCTACAATCATTAATTGTTATGCTGTTCGTTCGCTCAGAATATTTTAAGATTTTAAAAAGAAACGTAGGCACGTATTCTTACATAATCCCTGTAGATAGCAGAATTGGCAGAAAAGAGATCAACAAAATGCGCAAACCCGATACCAAATCACTGCAGCCTACAATCATTATACATAATAAATTTAATTATTCATATTATGCTGTTCGTTACCTCAGAATATTTTTAGATTATACAAAGACACGTTGCATAATTATTTTCTTTGAATCAATAAATTTATTTGTATGAAACCTTATTAGTTTTTCACAAGGAAAATGCGCACGTTGAGTGCATTTTATTATTATATGCATATTAATTATTTTGTACAACATGAACTATAATGCTACGGCACGTGCTTTCAAATTGATCAGAGTTCATAACTTATTGTTTATTTTCATATGCTGAAAGCTAATAAAAATACTTACCTTCCAATAGATGCCGTCATTATAGGCTGTTAATGGGGTAAATATTTATCATAAGAAGGGGGAATATAAAAGATTAATGAAGGATACGACAGCTCAAAGAGTGAGTTAATTAACTCTGCTATTTGATATACATATATCAAGCAAATACCGATTTAACGTCACATTAACCACCATTATGCGACATAAATAGATATAATTTAAAAATTATATGGAATATCAAAAGTTATTTATAATCATTATGAAAAATTATGGTAAATGATGATTAAAAGCTTTTAATTATTCGTGTATGAATATGTCTAACTTAATATGTATTCGATGATGTAAATTCCGATCAGAATATTATTTAACTTCGATAGCCAATCATGAAGTATATTATACCAATACACGGTTAATTTATGATTAATAAATTACGACTATTATGAAATCCTTTAAAACACTCATAACAGAATTTATTTAATTGAATATAAACGCCCGTGAGAATTTTTTATGCAAACAAAACAAAAAAAAACGTTATAAAATATAAATATTATGCAAATAAGAAAATTAGAGTGTTGTATTATATACAAATATATAAGGAAAACAGAGAAATTATATATGTAATATATAAAGTGTAGGTGGCAATATTTCCATATAAGGTCGCTTTTACACAAGCCGGCAGAATTGGTGGAAAAGAGAACACCCAGGTGCGTGAATTCCTTCAATAAAATAATAGTGAAAAATTGATTAATTTTAATTTAGGAGTTGTATGAAATAAGGGCGGATAGTATAATACACCCCATTTCCGTAAAATTAATTTTGTAAATTTTCTCAAAAATCTTTGTTGGATATCCTGTTATTTTTTTTTTACTTATAAGACAAATACTTCATCATATAAAATATAAAATGTTTTACTCAATTATTTCTAAGCTAACAATTAGTACACGCCCTTATTACACACAGTTTCTTAATTATGAAAAAAATGAAGAGATGATATTTATATTAAAAAATATTTATATGCTTCGTAGAATTTCGTGATTTGACTTTATAACGAATATTATTTAAAAATATAAATTAGTTTTAATTATTTCTCCGAAAAGTCAACAATTATTGCATTTATTATGAGAAAGTGAATAAAATAATAGATGAATAAATAATTCTTAGATAATATACTTGACATAAGCTGACCATTTCATTAAATTTTTAAATTTGATATCTGATTTTGGTTTTTTTAATTGTATTTATATGATTACTATAATATTTTTTTTAATAAACGAGTTCTACGTAATAATTCAACTTGAACTGATAATATTGAAAATAAATGGGAATGAAACAAAAAACCAATTAATATCATGACTGACAATTTAATTTAAAATAAATACCCAATGTTTTTTATTTGTAACCCATGCCCCAATATTAATTAAATTCGATAATCGTTTATGGGGAAGACTTTCAGAGGCATAACAAATATTTATGATCATAATATATTGGCCATTCGAGTATTATCCGTGCTTAAATGTGGCTGACCTATTACGGCTTATAAAAATATGTCAAAGGATTTTTATATGGAATAAATGCATAGCCAGCCTCGCCATATGAATCAAAAAAATATAATATTTTATTAAAAGTTCCAAAAGCGGTGTGATATTTTTGGATTATGACTATTTGTCTACGTGCTTTTGTCTTTTGCCTATTCTTCTTCTATCTGCACATAAGTCGTGCACATCTTTTGCATTTTTCAAGTCTTATCAACATCGAAGTGGTGATTTATACTGTGCTATTTGTGTGGAACTTCTTCCCACACTATTTTTCGACAGTTTTATGTAGAGAACCTGAAATTGTTATATGAAAAATATATGTTTGTTTCCTTGGATTTCCTTAAGGACCGATTTCTTCAACATAGCTATATATAAATGCTAGCAAAAAGACGTCAATGAGTTTTGATCATGATTTTTTCGTATTTGTTTAGTTAATGCACCAGTTTGAAAAAATCATCCTCGTGCTTTGACCTATTAAACTGTTGTGATAACATAATGTCATGTGGAAACATGAATAAGGCTCTAGTCACATTTTAACGTCACGTACTGAAGACGTAAGAGCAAAGACGGATCACACTTATGTTAACATAATGGACAGGGCGAGTTGTAAAGTTTTGTTTTAACGAAGATCACACTAACTAAAAACGGCCGAAACGTTACAACACTGCATTCCTTTATGTTGACATAAGGGCGGTGCCTGTTTATTACGTGTTTGGTACGTAGTCGATTTGTGACCAGTACGTGGCCGACGCGTGACGTTATAATGCTTCCAGATTGTGCTAAAAACCCCATTTTACTTCAAAATACAATATTTATCTAATTAAATTGACTGTACTTTTTCTCCTTCTGCTATATCTTTTGTTAACCATTCAATACACACTTAATAGGGTTTTCAACGTCCTCTTTTGTTTTGTTTGTCGAATTATAAAACGCGAGCTCTCCGTCAGAATGGAACATTTTGTTATAGCAGTGTACCCCAGGGTTCACATTTAGGTCCTCTTTTGTTTATTTTGTGAAGGAGTTTCACGATGGCAGATTTTGCTTCTTGCAAACTATACACACTCATGTAAAAGAATGATGTTACTGTAACCAATTCAATTTTAATGTATTATTGGTTATTCGTTGTCTCCAAATCAAAAGGGCCAAAAACCAGGGACCTTGCTGTTCTTATTTTATACTAAGAAAACTAGTAAATGTTTTAAAAATATCATTTGGAAATGGAATAACTGGATTAATATTTTTTGTACTCTTAGCTGAATATTTCTGGTCATAATATACTAAAGGGACAAAAACGCTTGGAATAGTTATTGTAAATAAAGAGTATTCCATACTCTTTGGTTATTCTAGTAACGATTATCTGACTCGGCTACAAAGAATGACTTGGAATGAGACTTTCAATCCCATCCTCAGACAGATTAAACACTCGAGAGATGAAAATTTTTCACTACGCACTCTTTTCAGCAAGTCTGCGAGGGGAAAATATTATTCTGTTTGCGATGTATCATCTGGAAAGGAAATACGCGTGACGAAATTCACGCACATGTTAAAATAATATCTTATTACTAGTTAAACTTTTCATCTCGCCTCCATGCAAATGTCCTACAGTCAGCTTCGTTGGAATTAATTTTCCATGGAGTGTCCCTTGAATATGATATCATGGTTCACACTCGACCTAATCTGAACCACCCTTCACCCAAGATTCCTTCTACATATTGCATTCCCAACACTTGTTGACATTTGATATCGAATGAAACCATTTCAAAAAGGGGCCGATACAGTGATAAGACTTTTTCAAGGAACTTATACCTGTAATAATCTTAACTGAACATCTTTCAAAGTTCATTCGATACGCAAATATTAAGCAGAACTATTACTATATGAGGTGGACTTTTAATCAGTGAGAATATATATTAAGGTAAGGTGTGATATTAAAAATTATAAAAAAATATAACGACACAGGGTATCGAGGATGGATACTTTTTATTTAATATCAATAGCTAATAATTGGGGCTTACTGTTATTTCTATCGGAAATAAATGTAGTTACAGGTGACCCATTATTTTTAAATATTTTTATGACATCCTAATAATGCTACTTAAAATTAATCCTATGATTAATTTTCATACAAAAATATTGTGATGCTTTTTACTAAGGTTTGTTTAAGATGTTTGTAGAATTGAGATATGTCACGAATTATAATAGATACTTACAAATTATCAAAGTAATTACAATTTGTATTTTCAAAGTGACAAAGGGAAAATTATTTGACAAATATAAAATATAAAGCATATAGTCGGTTTTCTTTGCAAACTGCGTAACTCCAAAATATTTGATACTATTGTTGGAAAAATTCATCAACAATAACGACTAATGTTGAGAAATCTTATATAATGTTTAGTTTTATGTTAGCACGTTTAGATTGAATCAGTTGTCTATCCTATAAAGTGTGGCAAAATGGAAATACGCAGATTGCAAAGAAAGCCGACTATATTTTTGTTTATAATTTTGAATTGTTCTCGTTTGCTGATATGTCATGTTTTAAATTATCCTGTCCTCATATATCCATTTAATTTTGTTACAAATAGTCATCAACAGGACAGCTCCACTTAGTAAACCTGCATAGGTCATATAAAAACATCATATTAATAAAACAGTGGTGATTTGTTTATTGTCGATGAATTGTTCTGCAAATAATAGAGGGTAAATCTAATAATAGTTTCCGTGGTTATTCAGTGTTTAACAATACTAATTCTAATATAACAGTGTAGTTTAGTAAGCGTCGCGGCGCCGTGTTATAATCCACCCTCACATACAACATGGATTAATTATTCTAAGCATATCGAGAGACCACAATTATTATCATAAAGCAGCGAGAGTGCGTCGGATTTTATTTAAGAAATGCCCCTCGAAAGAAGTCTGGTTTTACTTTGTAACTAGTTTAGAAAGAGTGAGAGCTTGTAAAAGTTTCGACACGCCTAACTTACTACCGGCAACATAAATTGTTCAAGCTTACTTATTTCGAAATTTTCAGATTATTTATTACAAAGTAACTTCGCCATTTTTATGGTATTTTGATGCAGTCTTTTGTTTACAATACATTTTTATATTCTTACTTACAAGATTTTTTAATATTAAACATAATCAATTTTACAATCACATTTATATATTGACATAAAGTTTATAGGTTGACATGAAATTTTGCAAAAATATATTACACCACGCGCCGTCACGCTCTCGCCACATATATATACACAATATAATAGAATGTTTCATTGTTGCCGGTCAACGAAATAGGCTAATTAAGTTATCAGTGTTGCCGTACGATACTAACATCATGTACACACTCATTAATAATAACCGAACATTCTCAAACTGTCACAATATTTTTTTTTATAAGAAAAAATAATTCAGCTTTAAATTATTATTTTTTTAGTCGTGTTGGAATACATAAAAGCCTTTAAAATATTTGTAGTTCAATTAAATACATGTTCTATATGCTTACATACATTTATAAATATTTTTATTCATTCAATGTTCCTGGAAATAAGGGGTTCATTCTTTATTTTTAGTGTATTTCGAAAAAAAGTGTATTTTTTACATGTTTAATTTCTCAGTCCGTTCATTATAAAATTATTGCACATTAAGTTTGCTTATTTAAACATTTTTAGGTTTTGATATTTTATCAGTTGGCAGGTTCAACTAAAATACAATGACTGTCTTCACAGATAATGTTTGAATAGAATTTCTCAAAGCATCTTCTTATAGTGTATATAATTTATAAAATACATTAGATGTGTCCAAAGACACACTTTACCTTTACATTTCATCACAAACGATTATAAGATGCCTAAATTAATTATTTTAAAACTTGATGATGTTGTTTACCAAAATAACTACATATAGTATTTTGTAACCAAATAATATTTTTATTGAATTTTCCAATTTCATGAAAGAGACTGTTAAGAAATTATGGATTGTTTATTTCCATTTTCTTAATGTCTAATTTATAAGATAAAAATGAATAATTTCTCTGATAAAAATCCTTATTATTTGTGATTAAATATTGGATAATAATAATTTGGTATAAATAAATATGTTATTTTGTAATTTCCACAGTAATTTTATTGTGAGAGTGTCTGACTACTAGATACTAGATTGATACTTTTGATGTCGGCTAAAACCGCTCTAAGTAATTGTAATAAATGCGTCTTAAAACTAAATTTGTGGTGTAAAAAATAAATAACTATTAGAAAATCTACAAATATAGAATAGAATTAAAACTAGAGGAAACTATGATAGTATTTTTAATTGGATTTCTGAGTTTTTAAGACAATCACTTTCAACTGCCGGATTTATGATCTTAATGCAATAATTTCATATTGTTATTTTGCAGGTAACACAATGTTCAGATACAACATGTCTCGGAAGTGTGATGGGTATACCTGGAAGAGGAGAAGACCCAAGGGACCCACAAGAAGTCCTCACCCATGCCAAGGAGTTCCTCGACCAGTACTTTGCATCAATAAGAAGGTAAATCTTAATCAGGAGGATTTTCTAATTAGAATACCTACACATTTCAAGTTCAGTCAATTGTACGATGTAAGTCGATTGAGTTACCTTGGATTTATGTAGAATTATCAAGAAACAAGATGCCAAAATAAATTATCCACCCTCATCAATATTAATATATATATAAACTATCCTTTATCTGCGGTATAATAATTTATCATCGCAAATCCAACAATGCAATTCACAATCCATTGTATAATATTTGAAGTTGGATCGACTCAGTTCAGAAGTCCAGTCAACAAAAACATATTGTTTAGGCAAAAACACAAACAATTAATTGAATCCTCATGTGTATTTGCTGACTAAAAATATTTTTTTCGCACAATAAGATGTGGAAAATACACCATTTTGGGGTTTGTAGCTAAAAACCACCCTCGGCCCTTACATACACAAGGTATGTATGAATGCTCTTTTCATACATACATATTATTGTTGTATTTTTATACAAAAAAAAACTTCACTATAGAACGGATATGGTTTTTACGATAGCTTACAAAAAAATGTAACGTGGGTGATATTTTTATCTATTTTTTTATTTCGTTACCATATGTTTTTAAATTAATTTATTTTAATTTTAATATCGCTACTGAGTACTTCATAGAAACAGCTGAAATTTCAGCTGATTTCAATATTTTTTATTATTTCTTAATTTTTAATTTTAATTGATATTAATTTTTTTTTATAAAATTTAATATTTTTGTACACCTATTTTTGCGATACTTTACCAATTCCTAAAATATTCTCAGCACATTCAAATTCACCCTGTATTATGTGATTTAAGTATTTTACAATAATTAAAACAGATAAAGAATATCAAAAACATTATAATATTAATGATTTATAACTCAATTTTCATCCCTTCGATCCCCAGGCTTCTAAATGCTTCATATTTAATATGAATAATGAAAGATCACACGTCCAAAATTGCATCCCCTGAGGTTCTACGTAATTCTTGTACTTGTATTGAACTAATTTCCGTCCCTTGAAGGTTAATTATTAGAAAGGGTCGACTTTGATTATTATGAAAAATATAACATCAAGTTCACGTAAAACAGTTGTGTTTAGGGTTTACTTTCTATTTGTCTTTTACATCGCGAATAATAAATTGCACGCAAATTTGTCAAACAATACGAAAATTATTTTAATTTCAAATGTGTTCTGTTTATTTATCCGAGTAAAATGTACCTAAACAAGCAATGCGCGAAGGAACGAAGGGGATTTCGGGGGATGAAGAAGTTTGATTAATTTTTTAATTGCGAAAACCCGCCCGATTGTTTTGTAAATTTTTGAAGAAATATTTGTCGTGTTTAGTAAAATGTCCGATAAATAATAAAATGGGACTATCGTTATTCGTCTCGATTTAAAATTCATTGAAGTTAAGCAACAAATCTGTATCCTTTGTTATCCTCGTTTCAAAGTGAGAATCTGCTAAATTATTTTCGGCAAGTGGAAAATCATTGTGAAATATTTATATGTACACACAGTTTGCTACAGAACAACTCACATTTTCTCAAATCATTTTGGACGTGAATTGTTTAAATAAAACAGCAAAATTATTTTACGGACGTGGAAAGTCTACGTGCGAAATATAATATTTTCTTGATTAATAAATTATTTGCATTTTATCTACAAAGAGAAAATAACACAAAAACTGAATTTATTAAAACTGAACCAAGAAATTAACAAGTAATAGTCGTATTTTAAAAAAGTTCTTATTGAAATAATTATTAAAGTATTTTTTTATCGTGTATTGCTTCTTTAATAACGGAATAATATATTTCAATCGATGAATATTTTTTTATTATGTATGCATACATAAATAACGTAGTAGGGTGTCGCAAATATAAAGGATTTTTTTTTAAATATTTTTATTATCAATTAAAAAATAATTAAAAATATTTATAAGGTTTTTAATTAATAAAAAAAAAATACAAAATAAAAACACCCCTAAAATATTAGTCAATTCAAGTCCAACCTGTATAAATTGTGATTTTTTTCTCCTATTTTTAATTGATAAACTTTCCGCCGTTACGCTGTCACAATAATTTTGGCCGTACTCAATATAATAGTGCAATTAGAGTGTGTGCGTGCGGTGCGTATGTGTGTATACTAAGCTCTATTTGTATACGCACCAATACTATCAGCTCTAACACGACTCACTAACAAAATCTCTTACATTGAATACAGCCTTATGTATCAGTAAAAAGGTAGTCAGGTATACAAGCAAATAAATTTAAAAAAAAATCTTTAATCAGGTATTAAAGAAAAACGTTCAAAGATAAAATATTATGATAAAGTTTATTTTGTGGGTCGTTCTTATGCAATCAAGGTACAGCCTGGGGGTGACTTTTGTTCAGCTACTTTACTTATTCCATATTCCGCTTTGTTAAATTCCCTTTCCTTTTGATAGGGCAAAGTTTAACGTTCGTTAAAGCGAGACCTGAAATATTGTACGATTTTATTAATTTGTTTATTTTTTTAATGTTTAAGAGCAAACACTCCTTCACACGAGGCGCGATGGCAGACTGTCCAAGCTGAAGTTACAGCAACTGGAAGTTATCAGTTGACTGAAACAGAGTTAATATACGGAGCTAAACTGGCATGGAGAAATGCGCCCAGGTGCATCGGGAGAATACAGTGGTCTAAGTTACAGGTAACCCATACTTATTACCAAGAATAAACAATTTTTTTAAAGGATTTTATCTTGAGTATCGCAACGTACCGGGCCGGGCCAACCTTGAAAGAGAGTCAAGTATATGTTATCTATTGCGGCTGGATGCTGCCTAAATTATGTACATATCTCGATTTAGGTTTACTCTGATTTCCTGGAATGTAAGTCTGTGTATAACTATGATGGTTAAATTCAAATAAGTCTCCCATAAAAATAATAAAAAAATACAATATGGTCTTGATAGTTCGACGCATTCAGTAATCCTATAAAAAAATCTTGTCTCGGTATTAGAGGCGCCTAACAGTACATAAACCCCCTCCCAATGCCACGCCATCGCCAATATTTTGCAATATTGATGTAATGTAAAAAAACAGACCGCAATAAAGGATTTAATTCCTCTCTTTCTTTTTTTATAGTTTTCCTTTTAACATTTTTAGAAATGCGATAATCCGGACATTTTAGCCAATTTGGAATAATTGGAATATTGTGTCGGATTATCGAAACTATAATGTATAGGAATCCATTATTTATATTAAGCATTTTCAAGCACAGTTTTGTAAGGAAATATTTATTTTTAATCTGCTCCAAATAAAAGTACTATCTCCAAAACATAAAAAAATGTTTGGGTCACTTAAGCCACAATAATTTTTATTTCGAATTAATATGAAATGACAGCGGTTATTCTTTTTAGCGCAAAAAAATCCATATTAAAAAATTTTAATAAAAAAATATTTTGGCCTAAATCTTGTAAACATTGTCTACTAATTCTTATTAAATGAAGCAAAATAACTCAATGTGCAGTGAAATAAAATTATCTGTTTGATGCACAAAAGACTAGAAAGCAAGGAAGTGAAGCATTAATTGTCGGCACAATGAAGGCTTTATATACGCTTCCGAAATAATATTACATAATGATTATTTATAATCAAAACAAGCCTTCCGAGGAAAAGTGTACTGAATTTATTGCCGGCTCAAGAAACAATCATCAAAAGTTGCGGCTTTTCTTCTTCTTGGTTTGGCGATGCAAGCTTTAATTAAAACCACTACCAATATACTATTTAATATATTTAATTTGAACAGTTTAACTTTATACAAAACACCTTTTTAGTTTTTGGATTCATTAAAACTTCAACGCATTCAAATAACTATTTCCCGAGAGGAATTTAATAATGATTAGTGGCTATTTTCATGAAACTATTTAATCAATGAAATTAACCAACAGGTGACTATGAAAATGGCATTTCGTAGATTCATAATTGTCAATTAAAATTCTAATATGAAAAAATAAAAACTTAAGAAAAAGCCCAAGGAATCGATTAATCAAAGAAGAAATCCATCTTATACGTATTATTAGAATTAGTCCTGATGTAAAACTTACATCGTTTAATATTTCTTTGGCCTTTTATTAGAAAAACGCTTTTTTAATTTATGTGTGTCTACAAATAAAGTGGTCATGGGTTCAAATCCCGCTCAATTCATTTTTTTTTAATTCAACTCAAAATAATATGGTTTTCGAGGATTTAACGGATCTGTCATTTAAAAAATATAACTATATATTAAAAATTTTGGGTTGAGTAATATTTAGACCATATAATGTCAATGTAAATTGATTTGATGGATTATTACATCTGGTAGATCGGGAATAATATTATTAAATCGTCTTGATCTAGGTTAACTCTGATTTCCTGTATTGTAAGGTAAATACTGATTATTAAGTCAGTGAGCTATGTAACAAGTAATAGTTAAGATCACCGACAAACAATTAATAAACACGTTGTTGTGTCTAAAAAATTGTATAAAACCTTCTCAAAAAAGGCCCTCGGGGCTTATTGTGATGATCTTTGGCCCGTACATTTATATTACAACCAGAAATAAAAAAATAATATATGAATTTTCCTATATCCCAGATTTTTTTGATTAGCATTATTACGGTCTTATAGGTCTATTTTTTTAATTATGTAATAATTATAAATATCCATCCATTCTATCAAATTCATAGTGTAAAACATCAATCATTCTAATGCAAGTGCATCTGGAAAATAAGAAAAGGTTCTTTCATTGAAAACATCCCCTTAGTATCTTTGCTGAAAACTTGCTGAAAGTACTGAAAGTGCACATTCAAAGATATCTAGTCCAGTGGAGGAGGAATTGAATAAACAACATGGTATAGATTATACACTTCTCGTTATAAACGTGTTCTTTGATGTTGTCAATATGGCACAAGTAGGTGGAAGAAGCTCTAGTGGAGAATAGAAGAGGTTCTTGTGAGGCAAATTAGCTCCCTTAATGGACAAGGGGTTGCTATTCCACCCCCGCAACCTGATAAATGATCACCGCATACTCAATAAATATTCTCACTGAACCACACATTAATTTCGTCCTTTCAAATAAATTATCCATAAAAATATATAAATACATCAGTACATAAGTGGGATTTATGCAAAGTTTAATTTTCAAGTGGAAAAACCTGTACAATTTATAATAGAATAACCCAAATTAGAGCGTTATGTATCGATGACGTTTGGAGTAGATACCGCCAATATATTGGCAGGCCATACAACTGGATGTAAAAATATGAAGATGGCGGACCAAGCAGATGATATTAACTGAGGCTACACTGTAATCGAGGTTTAAACAACAGTAATGAGAATTTACATGAACTGGCATTTAGCGCACTTAAGAAATTAATTTTGTTTTGCTCAGACTCGTCTGCTCGGTCCTCCATCTTGATATTTATACATACAGTTTTATGGCCTGCTAATAATATATTGGTGATTCAATTTATTTAAACTATAATATGTACACTTCTATGGAGAATAAACACGAACTGACATTTAGAGCGCTTATACAGTTAGTGTTGTCTTACTCAGACTCGTCTACTTGGTCTGCCATCTTGAAATTTATGTCCAGTTGTATAGGCCATATATAATAATATTGGTGATTAACATTATTTAAACAACAGTATATACACTTCTATCGAGAATTCACACGAACTCATATTTATAGCGCCTAAACAATTAGTGTTGTCTCAATCAGACTCGTGTGCATGGTCCGCCATTTTGATATTTATACATACAGTTGTATGGCCTGCTTATAAACATATATCGGTGGTATTGCTTTAACCCGTTCCAGATCTTTGAACTTATATCAAACATGATTTATTCCGTCCTGTTTTACCAACAATTTCATTGAAGATATACAAACACTATATGGCCTGCTGGTATATCGGTGGTATTTTTATGTGAAAAATATGCAGTAGGAATATTTGTGCTCGAATAGAATTTGAATTAATTTAATTTTTTTATCATGTAAATTGTATGCTTTTCATTGATATCTTTTTGGATTTTTCCGTAATATTTGAAATTATTTTATTAACAAACTGAACAAATGTGACAATCCTCTTCCTCTTTTTTAATGCATTGCCCCAGTTACAAAGTTTTTCGAACACATTTATTCTAATTTAAATATGAATACGGGTCGCATAATATAACATTGTTCTCTAAAAATAAACGCATTTCTCTAGAAATGGATATACAATTTATGTTGAACGACGTTCACGTAAGATGACTTTCCCAACCTTAATCTTGTTTCATACTAAACTGGCCTTTCCCAAGTGCATCGTGCATCATATGTTTTTGAATAAACGAGAATCCAGAGCCAACACATAAACTAAAAAAAATAATACCGATGCATCAATGACAAACGGGTTTTATACAACATGATTTTTATTCATACTAAAATAATTTAATTGAAGAATAAGCACATAGCATGTAATCCATCTACACCACAATTAACGGTCCAAGTCTGCTAGTTAATCTTTTCAATTTTTTATTATTATTTTAAAAAGTTTGAGAATCTTGCGTATTGCGTACTTATTAGGTATTGACCGCCTGATTTGAATTTGTATTATTATAAACATACGTAATAGTATTCATGAAACAACAATAGTACGTAAACAAAAACATAAACTCAAACGGCACACAATCTGAGACATTATGACAACATAGTGTTTACAATTAGTTGTTGTTGATGCAAATACGGTCAGCGACCTTAGGACATATGACAAAATACTTGTCTATTGTTTATTCATTTGAACTTGACCTTGAAAATCAATTTTGTTTGTGTTATTTTATGATGACAACATATATTCACTCATTACAATAACCGAAGATTCACAAACTGTCAAAATAAATTATTTTATTATTATTAAATTATTTTTTTATACGAAAAAAATCTTAGGCCCCTTTATTATATTTTTTTAATGATCGTACTGGCATTACATCATTACGATAAAAAGATTTTAGTGTCAATTAAAAACATGTATAGTTTCTCATTAAAATGCAAATATTCTGTATAGAAAGTCATATTTTTTGTGCAGAGAGATCAATCATTACTAGAGATTAAGATGTATCATTAGGAATGTGTGGCCAAAAACGCCATTATTTGCTCACATTAAGCTTTTGTGGCCTTTTTTACACGTGCTAGGTGAGTTCTTTTTTCCCTATCCTGACCTTATTTCGCAGTGGTAGTAAAGTGGTGGGCGTATCGTGATAAACACTTGTTAATGTGACCCTGGCTAACATACAGCCTTTTAAATTATCTCTAAATAACACACCCAACTATTCGGTTGAAATCTTTTCATTTAAACTCTTTAAACTACAAAAAACAGCCCCTTTTTAATGCTTATTGTGGGAAGACGCGTAGCTACAAATACTGTCAAATCCCGCTCAATGATAGATTATTACGACTGAAAGATCTGGAATAATATTAATAAAATCCCGATCGATCGTCTTGATCCAGGTTTACTCTGATATCCTATATTGTAAGGTAAATACTGATTATTAAGTCGGTGACCTGTGTAACTATTAATAGTAAAGATCACCGACAGACAATTGACACGTATTGTGTCTAAAAAAACCTTCTAAGAAGATCCTCAAGGCGTATATATAAATAAAAAAATATCGTGAATTTGAGATATCTATTAGTAGTGGTCATATTTATTTACACTGATGATAATAAGCTGCTTTTAATCCACGTTTATTTGAACAGGTTTACTCTGATATCCCGGATTATACAAACGTTACTAAGGGAGCATTTAATCGACGAAAATAATTTCATATTTTCGGTAATCTATTAGTGGCGGCCATATTAATTTTATACTAAAAATAATAAGATGCTGTTAATCCCAAATTAATATGGCGATGAATTAAAGGGCTATTTAATCTTAATATTATTTAAAACACATAAAGTCTTGATGTTATATCTATTAAAATATTAAAGATATCGATGAGTTAGTGGACAATATATTAACCCAGTCTTACACGTACAACGAAATTAATTTAATATAATAACAACTTGACCAATTGAATCCAGTTATTGCACTTTCGCCTCCTATCTATGGTATCAGCCCATCAATATATTGATTCCGAATTATATTACGTTTTTAGTATTGCCTTTTAATTGAATGGAATCACACCATTTTAATTTATGAATTAAAAATACACTCATGTATGATCAACAAGAGGAGAATTTGTACAACTATTAAATATTTTATATATTATGTATTTGGTTCAACAGGTATTTGACTGTCGCTATGTTACAACCACCAGCGGGATGTTCGAAGCTCTTTGCAATCATATTAAATACAGTACCAACAAAGGGAATATAAGGTAATTTATAAACCTTTAATATCACAGTATCTATTAGTTTATATTTTATAAATAATATTATATTCCCAGGTCTGCATTAACAATCTTCCCCCAACGCATCGATGCCCTTCACGACTACAGGATCTGGAATAGTCAGCTTATCAGCTATGCTGGATATAAAAATCCCGATGGATCAGTCACAGGAGATCCTATGCATGTGGAGTTTACAGAGGTATTCATAATTTTATTTAAAAAAAAATAAAAAGTTTTTCAATGCGCCGAATTTCCCTTTGACTAATGAAATTTATTGAAAAGTTCACCACTTTGATCTTAATTAGTAGAATCTCAATGAGGGTTGGAAAAATTCCTACGTTGTTAAAGCATTACGTACAATTCGATGGGTAAAAAAATAAATAAACGTATCTACAAATCTTTATCGTATAAATTGTAGATAGTTTTATGTGTCACATGCCCATCGAATAAAACGTATTAAACCGATATATTAGCAGACCATTCAACTGGATGTATGAATATTAAGATGGCGGACCAAGCAGATGAGTTTGATTGAGGCAACTCGTCTGCTTGGTCCGCCATCTTGATATTTATACATACAGTTGTATGGTCTGCTAATAATATATTGGTGATTAACATAATTCAAACAACATTCTATCGAGAATTCCTACGAACTGATATTTAGCGCGCTTAAAAAATTAGTGTTGTCTTACTCAGACTCATCTACTTGGTCTGCTATCTTGATATTTATACATTCAGTTGTATGGCCTGATAATAAAGTGATTTAAGACGTTTTATACAATAGGTGAGTGACACATAAATCTATCTACAATGTATACGTTCTTCGATAAAAATTGAAATCTGTATAACTGACATTTGGCGCGCTTAAACAATTAGTGTTGTCTTACTCAGACTCGTCTACTTGGTCCGCCATCTTGATATTTATACATCCAATTGTATGGCCTGCTTATACATATATCGGTGGTATTGCTTTAACCCGTTCCAGATCTTTGAACTTATATCAAACATGATTTATTCCGTCCTGTTTTACAAAAAATTTCATTGAAGATATACAAACACTATGTTTAATTGTTGAAATGGCAACATGCTCCTTGTTTACAATCACTTTCAATAAAAATGCTTTCAAAAGAGTCAGTAGTATGATGTGCTCTTCTTCATAAGAGTGCATTTTTACCATTAAAACGCACGCGGATCGTATTTCAAACTAAGGTAGTTCCACTATATTATTATTTATTTCTTCTTTAAGGTATGCATGAAGTTAGGATGGAAACCTGCAAAGACAGCTTGGGATATTCTGCCACTGGTTCTATCAGCCAACGGGAAGGATCCTGACTTTTTTGATATACCGAGAGACCTCATCATGGAAATTGAGTTCACTCATCCCACGTAAGTTATTTTCACATTTGTTATATCATAAAAAAAATTAATATGGTTGGTGTTTTAAATAAGACCTGCCTATTTTACAACGAAATTGTGATGAATATTTGTTATAATGAAAAATGTCTTAGTAATAATTCAATGTTCCTAATTGCCATGGTTTTATTTTTATCCGAATCAAACCAATATGAAAAAATAATGTAATAGAGAAAGGTATAAAGGAAAAAATACTTTACACAACATTTATACATTTTATTTAACCAAGCTTCAAGCTTTTTTTAAGCTAACCAAGATATTCACCAAAATGACACCCTTTTTGAGTTAACATTATATTTTTATATCATACTGCAGTACCACTAGAGCATTATGGGGGATCCCGAGTCGCAGTGATGATAATGAAGCACTCGTCAGTTGGAGTTATTATATAAATATGGTCAGCCTATCCGCAAAAAAACATTCCCAATACATGCAGATAATAGCTTAATCATTAATTTGATGATAAAAAACAATAGGCTGACAAAAATGGAATTAATTTGTGATATTAGTGCCATCTCGTAGCGGAATGTCAAAGCAAACCAACCTAAATAAGTTTATTTATCTTTTGTTGGGTTTTCCCTTAGTGTAATGGAGTCGTTTATTGTGTAGGTTATACTCGAGTTGTGGTGGTTTAATTTTGCGATGTTCAAGTGTGCCTTTTCAACAAAACGTGTGAAAATGGCTTTTTGGACCAAATAATTTGACTCGTCTCACTTCACAACCCCTCATTCAATTGGGACCGCTTTAATTGCCGAAAGGGGTGATGGAAAAATTCCACAATAATACCGCGTAATATATGTTAGTAAGAAAATATTATATTTTTGCTGCTAATTTAAATTTTTAATTAAAACACTCTGTAGAAAACAAGCATGCATGTTTTATAAAAGCGCTTCCAGATTTAGATAAATATCACTGTTTTCGTAATGTAAATATCCCCAGGATACAGTTTTGCGAACAAAACTGTTCGGGTGGCATTTTTAATTATCCCCAGTGTACAACAAGTTGGTAAAATATTAAGCAGGATTCATTACACCCCTTTAGTTGTAGACCACTTACAAACTTTAAACCTCTACAATGCTGCATTTTAATTAACCGTGGAAAATGACTATCATAAATTAGCGATGCTCTTCGTGCAAACTCAATCATCAAAATTCCACACGGGGTTGTATTAATTAACATCTCGTTATAAGTTGTCCATTAACCGAGTTTTTGACGTAGTGATTGAATAATATAACTATTTAAATTTTAATAACTCTTTAATTAAGAAATGTTTTCATTGATTTATATCATTTGATTGAAGAGCCATGGTAATTTAGTTTATGTAACACCCTTAAATTTCATTTAAGGGTCTATACCAGAGATGTGCCAAAGTCAAACGAAGATTATAGTACTATACCTATCTCTTGTATGCATATCTTACTTATGAATCCAGGGAGTCAGAGTAAACCTGGATCATGACAATCGACCGGAATTTCATTAATATTTTCGCAGGATACGAACCCATGATTGCACATATTTTAATTAGTTTGAAGTTCTGGATAACCTTGCTTGATGTAACTTTTCCACAGAAATGTACTCAGCGGTTTTGTAATTAATTAAAGCAATCAATACTGAATATATTGACCATTAGAATGTGGCAATTGGAACGACATCCATCAAGTGTTCGACTAAATGCATTCGGATTATGTCAATGAATATGTGTGACAAAGTTCACTGAAAAGGTAATGTCAAAATAAACAAACACACAATGTGTTCCGCAGTGAATAGCTTGTTTGAAAAGTGACAGTTAGATTAGTCTCAAACATATTGCGATATGCTTTCAGGCTTTCATCCCTGAATATACATATATACACACGTGTATGATAGTTTACACACTAAGTCTATGTTGGCATTGTTTTAAAACTCGGTAGCGTATATGCGGGTGTCTTTTTTGTGGTATTCACTTTATTTTGTGTGTACTTTTCAGATTCGAATGGTTTGAAGAGCTGAAACTGAGATGGTATGCCCTTCCAGCAGTGTCCAGTATGAGGTTCGATTGCGGCGGTATCGAGTTTACAGCGAATGCTTTCAATGGATGGTACATGGCCACTGAAATCGGATGTAGAAACCTGTGTGACTCCTATAGGCTGAATATGCTTGAGGTAATCTTGATCCAAATGTGTTTTAACATCTAGTTTCACTCATTATTATCAACGCCAACTTTTACAGATAAATATTTATTTCAGTCACGTTTCATGCTTTTGGGTAAGTGTGAAATATAAATATTGAACTGGCTGAAAATACTTTATTTGTTGGTGTAATAGATGTGCCAAAAATATTCCCATGAGACCAGTGACATGCCAAGATCAGACAAATATTATAGACTTGAATTAACTGAGAATATCTTAGGGGGTGTTGGGATATCGCAAAATATTTATAATAAATAAATACCGTGAAAATTGCCTGTTCAATTGTCCTTTTATAAGGGGATGGTGCCATAAGGGGCCACTGTGGCTTTTAAGGGAGAATATAGTAGAGATGGTTTCCCAGGCCACTCCATAACAATGAGTCCTTCAGAACTAGTAGATCTACTAAGGGACTCCAGTGGACACCGTTTTTGCCGGTGCCGTGGAATCGAACCCGGGAGTCGCACACACGAATCCGTTACACAAACCACTGGGCCACGAGGCGGCATTTTATTACTTTAGTCACCATTTAAGTATTCACTCCACAATCCAGGGAGTCAGAGTAAGCCTGGATCATGGCGATCTACCAGAATTTTATTAATATTTTCGCAAGATGCGAACCCATGACTGCACATACTTTAATTAGTTTGAAGTTATGGATAATGGATTTATTAATAATAAAAAAAAAGAAAATCAATTGTTTCTGTCAAATACGTAGTAGTGGATGTCACGTGTCTGTTAAATATGTCATGAATTAAGAATTAATTATTTTTAATGTATATTTAAAAAATACGATACCCTACCACACCCTAAAAAGTCCTCCCTGTATAAGAATCAATCAACCCCATTTCTATATAAGTGAAAGAAATAATAATCTCATGTACCTATAAAGGAATATATAGAATTCGTAGCGGCTACGCAACGCCCTAGTGTGAATAGAGCCTTTATATTTTTCATCGCACTCACGTGGAAAAGGGGTGGATTTAATAGTAATATAAAATTTGTCGGATCTTGGCACACTATTTTTTTTTTAATTTTGCATTGACAGAGATTAATTTTCCTAGTAACTTTGTCGGTGATATATTTAGAATAAACAGATTCAAAATTTGTTTAGCAGTTAGTTGAGAGGGTTGACGTCCCAAGGTTCAATGTGTCCAGGGGTGGTTTTGGTGTTAATTTGTTGATTATTTTGCAGGGAATGAACATTTGGGGATATTTTAATCATATTGATTTATTGTATAATTTAGACAATCGCTCTGAAGATGGGACTGGACACCCGCACGCCTGTAACTCTATGGAAGGACCGTGCAATGGTTGAGGCAAATTTGGCAGTCCTTCACAGTTTTCAGCAGAGGAATGTGACTATCGTGGATCATCACACAGCTTCTGAAAGCTTCATGAAACATCTCGATAACGAATCGAGACTGAGGCGAGTCATTCTATTTGTAGTCTTAGCTGTTGTTTGTTACAGTTAGTTCCGTGAATGCGGGCAGGTAAACACTATCAGCAAAACACTGAAGGGTTACTCTTTTTGACACTTCGAGAGACATTTCGCATTTAATAAAGGAAGCTTGTTCCGCGCGACATTTAATTAGTTTCAAACACTCCGTATAAATGCAACTTTAAAGATATTAAACACTGCACTCCTATTATTTTACACCATGATAAATTTTTATTAGGTCTGGATGTCCTTCGGATTGGGTTTGGATTGTGCCTCCCATGTCAAGTTCACTAACTCCAGTCTTCCACCAGGAAATGGCGCTGTATTATTTGAAGCCTTCATACGACTACCAGGTATTTTTTGTTGTTGTAATAGTCATTAAGTTAATTAATCTTACCCTATAATTGCAGTCATTTATAAAGTGTACAATCGGGTAGATAACGTTACATTTTGTTGTGTGTTTGAAGTAGTGTTAATACATGTCAGTGAATAAATGAGACACTAGAAGAGATAAACTTCACGACCACCTCGTTTTTAATTTTCAAGGAATTTATATTGTTACTAAACACTGTCTCCAATCTGCGTTACTCGCTATACGAAATATCTCATTAAGGAAGCAAATTTTTCACAATGATTTTTAGTCCCAGTGGGTGTTATGAAGTAGTTTGACGTATTCGAGCTCTGCAACGATTTCCTTTAAAATATTGATTATTGTATTCGATGTTCTGTTCAATGATCTTTTATCTAAAGAAGCGGCATGCATTTATTGCGTCATACTTTCCTGTATGTTCGGTTCCACGTAAAGTAACAGATAGCGACACAAAATAATTTGAATTAGCGAGGCCGTAGAAGCAGCGCCCCAAGCGGCTGACACACGAAACCTTTAGTGCCTGTTTATATAGGCTGCTGCCTCATATTATTGACGTCTTTACAAGTATTATTGCAATTTCGAAGCTCATTGGTACTGTTACTATTAAAAAATTCTAATATAATAATACATTTTACCAAATAATTAAAATGTAAAGCACGCTGTGCTCTTCTACAACTGTGAGTAATTGAAAACCTGTTTTTAGCTCTCTTGGCCGAGTTTTGATTATATCTTAATTCAAAACCAACTAACATTTGAAATATACGAAGGCTACGTGTGCATCGATAGTATTGCTGCAGTTTTGAAGAGGGTGTCTATTTGAATTACAAAATTGGATGTGGACTCAGTGGTGATAGTTCACCTTGCTTCTTGTGTAAAACTTCGTTAATAGTATCTCGACTCCAGGAGTCCATAGTCAAGAGAGAGACTAGTTAAACAATATTTGTCCAAATGGTTCATTTCCCAGTACTAATTGAATTCGAATTGGAACGAATATTTAAGCTGTCATCTCGGAAGGTACTCGAGCAATTCTAACATCGCACCCAAAAAGAGCAAATTCTTCGGTGAATCCGAAATTGAAATTCACTCTTCAAATAAACTTATTTGGAGGCTTATCTTATCGACGCGATGCTGAATTTCAATATGGCATATTTTAAAGTGTAAGAATACCATTTGAGAGTTTAATCAATTTGTCGAAGATGATGTTTACTTTGACCGAGTGTAACAGTTTCTCGAGAGCTTCCAATTGCAATTTAGTTCGACTTTACGATATAAACATTAGATATCGCATTGCATATAAATAATTCGTGCAATTTGGTGTAAACCCGTATTTTTGCACTCTTCTCTCCCATTCGATAAAAGCATAAGTGTGTCTCCCTCCCTCAACACATTACCAAGTGGCCACTGAGAGTGGTTGTGACAATACTTTGGGGATTAAAGAAGTAGCATTTGGTAAAAAGTGAGCCTAGATGTATTTGAGTGTATGTTTGAGTCCATATGACATGTAGTAACAATGCATTTACCCATTTTACTGTGAAATATAACTGAAGATATGAAGAGAGATGTTTACAGTATAATGTTTGACGTATTTTTTGCCACTTGATCCACTTGAACTAAACACGTATTTAGCCACTCATGCGATAACCTATGTCTATATGGATGATTATTTGTAATTGTTTCAGGAGGCCGCTTGGAAGACTCATCGATGGCATAAAGGGCGCGAGGGTGAACGTGGAATGTCTAAAAAGCCTCGTAGAAAGTTCCACTTCAAGCAAATAGCGAGGGCTGTAAAGTTTACATCCAAACTCTTTGGCAGAGCTCTTTCCAGAAGGATCAAAGCCACTGTGCTTTATGCCACCGAGACTGGCAAGTCTGAACAATATGCCAAGAAACTGGGAATCATCTTCGGACATGCGTTCAATGCCCAGGTACTTTTAATTCTTAGTCACAATTAATAAATGCTTGCGGTACGCCGTCAATACGTGGCCGACACGTCAACCACAGATTACGATCTAATATGAAAGGTCGCTTATTAATTATTGGTATCATATTATGAAAACGAGAGAATCTATTCTAAAGAACAGTTGAAAATTATCCAGCATTACTATGTCGAGTGTCTGGATTGTCTTGACCGATTTTTTTTTTTAAATAAAAAACAAAAATTCCACTTGTAACTGTCTGATTCTCGGTCTCTGAAGATGACAGCTTATATAATAAATATATTTCTCTTACCCAGTGGATTATTTTATTTTTAAAATAAGAATAGGTTTCCATCAGGCAATAAATGACATTATTGATTCATTATATTTAAAAAAAAATCTTGCTCTATTGTGGAAATATAGTAAAGTGGTTTCCCAGGCCCTAACACTGTGATGATTTTTTGAGATCTAGATTATACCTTAACGCGGTTTAAATAATAATATATAAGAGTAAAAATTAGTTCCCCAGGCTATTGTATTAACATATACATATGCATAACCATAATTCTTGAATTTCTTTAAAATTATAGGTAATCTATAGGATTAAAATCCATAATTTATTAAAATTGTAAAATAGCTATATATTTTATTAATATATTTTACCAACAATTAAATAAGTGAATTGCATCACTTTTGCGGTAAATGATATGATGTAAAAATTCCGTAAACCAACGCAATGTTTATTAAACATGTTGATTTAATAGCCGACCACTTTCAAAGGGTTATAAATTATTTTAAAATTAATTAAAACATTTTTTATGATAATGTTGTCATAGCATAAAAGGCTATATCAGTAATAATAAATAAAATAGTGTTTGATGTCTGGTGCAATCCGTTGAGCAAGCAAGTCAACTTTCAGTTCTCTGTAATGCAAACACTCAAATCTGATCAACTTTATTTAGATAAATATTTAAATCGAAATCTAATTTCGCTGCTTTTGTAATTTTGAAACTATAGAGCATTATAACAATGTCGGGGTTTAGTTTGTGGTTTTGATGTTGTGGTGTGTTTTGAGTAGAGATTGAAATGGCGTCGCGACGCTCAGTCAAATCAACCGCGATATCCCATTTCCGATCAAGGAACAACAAACACGCAAAAACCGGATCAAATTTTAAAAATTAAATATAAACAATGCCTCGCGCTAATATTAAATTAAAACGGCAGGTAGTCAAATGAATAATGCAGGGCGAGAAAATTAGACAAATCGTTCCGTATTCGAGATGTGGCATAAAATTTAAGAACTCTTTCGTCCGCCTGTTCATTAAGTATTCAAAAATCCTTTATCCCGAGTTGAAAGAAATTTGATAGCCGCCTCCGTCTTTTTCATATTTATTTCTTTCAGCAATTTATTATAATGTCCCACCTGTTTTCAGGTTTCTTCTATGGAAGACTACGATATCAGTTCGATTGAACACGAGGCTCTGCTTTTGGTAGTCACGTCCACTTTTGGCAATGGGGATCCCCCCGAAAACGGAGAGGTAATTAAGAAATATTTTTATTTAAAAAATATATAATTCATTCTGAATTCAATCGTAGGATTTCGCTCGTGATTTGTACGGATTGAAGATGAATGACGAAGCGGGGAGAGACGATGGTTACGGGTATGTAGCTTTTTTTATTAATAAAATTTCACAGAATTAGTGTAAAAAATATCAATATATAGATCATTTACTACAAATGATCGTGATTGGCACCAAATTATTATCATTTTGTTAATTTTATTTGGCAAAAAATATGTTCCGCAACTAAATTTTAACGGTAATAATTACTTACCAATCTTCAGACACGCGCAGAGACAAAATAACTTACTGCAAACGTCTGTGATTGATAATATTATACCACTGGTAAGTAATCTCGCCTTTGGATATGTCTAAATTTGCAATTTGAAATTTGCTCTACAAATATAGAATAGTATTGATATTCAAATTTTGACGCTCTAAACAAGAACTACCCTTACCATCCATCAAGCCCAACCCTTAATGTAGAATTTTTTATAACATTTTTAATTTTTTATATAATTTGTGTAAAAATAATACAAAGAATATTTACCGCGAACGGTCGTGATTGGCACCGAATAATTATCATTTTATTTAAATTAATGTATTAATTTTATTTGATAAAAACATGTTTTTTAAACCGCGTTTGAATTTCAACTGTATTAATTACTTAGCAATCTTCATACACGCGTTTATACAATATAACTTACTGAAAACGTCTGTGATTGGTAATATTATACCATTGGTGAGTAATCTCGCCTCTGGATTTAATAATGTCTAAATTTGATCTACAAATATAAGAATTGTAGAATATATAGTATTGATATTCAAATTTTGACTTTCAAAATAATAACTACCGTATAATTTTTATACTTTTTGATAAAATAAAAAAAAAACTTTGCATATGAAATTGTATATTCAGTGTAGGGACACACTATGTATACGTGTGTGCAGTGGCGTAGCGAAGAGATTCAATATAATTGGGGGCACTTTTGTGATGAAAATTAGTGGTTTTATTATAAATTGGCATTTTTATTAAAATTTTCAAATACAATTTAGACGCTTTTCATATCTTTTCTATTTAATAAAATTTAGATTTCGCACCAAAAACCCACGCTACGCCACTGCATGTGTAGCCGCACTAACACATTTACATATAATCACCAATACAAGCTCATTAATATTTACCAGAAATTAAGGTCGTGAATATCAATCATGTAGTAGTTTCTTAAGATAGGGACTAGTATCAGGGGAACAACTAATAATGTTAGACCCTTTAATAAAGTTAGGGCATTTAGGGCGGTCGCTGTTTGGATGGGTGCCCAATTATTAATAATGTCGTTTACCTTTAAAGTCGTCCACGTTTAACTCGATCGACTTTTTTCCCATATATGTAACTTGATCGAATGAAATGCGAGATATCTACAAACGACTCCCCCTAAGTGGTATTTTGAAAAATGCTTTTCGCAAATGGAGTGAAGGGAGAGCCAAGGAGATACGGATTGAATCATGTGAAAAAAAAGAAAGATTTTTTTTGCAAGCTCATGTTTATTCAATAATAACAGTATTAATAAAAACGAGGAAACACATGTCAGTCATATTTGAAAATATTTATATGATGTAATCAGATTTCATATAATGTTATCATCATTAAAAATACAGTCAAACTACGATATACGTACATATTATTTTTCCCATACTAAAAAAATCATTGAAATCAATTATGAAAATTCTTTGTGCTTTTAGTATTTTGTAAAATTGAGTCGCATATTCAAAATTATACACAATATAAAATTGTTTACATATGAAATACGGTGTTGCCACATGACAAATAATAATTATTCAATTAGAATTAATACATATCTAATATTTTAAAACGGGTATTTAAATAATAAATAACAGCTCTAAAAAAGAGTATTTAACTCGTTTTTTTATGATTGAAAAAAATCAATTAAAAATAGCCTAGTTTACTATATTAGGTGAGATAAAATAGCAACACTGTTGACTTTGGTGGGCGTTGATGTGAAACTGTTGGAGCCACGGACCGCCGAAATTTTTACAGTAATATCCCTGTAATAGGCCGCTGAAGGCAAATAATCGCAATATTTTTAGAATTATTCTTAAAAATAAAATAGCAGATTTGGACAGTCAATAAGAGGACTTCGTAATGATATGAGATTGAACTATAAAAGTATTAAGATTACAATCAGATTTATTGTAAAATACAATATATTACAGGTGATAACAAGTAACGTCTAAGTGTCAGGTATACTTGGTATTAATTTACATATAACTAAGTTGGCTTATCGTACAGTTGTTACTCTGTATGGAGAAATGTCTGTGGAATAATATGTCCTGTGGGAACTGCAACTCACACAATATACCAACAAATCAATACTACTTTATTCACTGGATTTACACATGAAATATATAGGTTTTTCCCCAAAGACCCCAAAGCTCTATGTGTGCATATTATTGAAATAAAATGACTCTGATGATGAATTTATATTATATATGCCGTGGAGTAAAATGTTAATAACTTGAAAATATAATATCGTAGGCATTCTTTCCAGACTGTGTAAAATTTACATGAGAGCTGAAAGACGCACATTTTTAAACACATAATTAATTATAAACCTATATAAAATAGGAGATGGACAGTTTATTTAATGCGTTCAAATTGGTGGATAAATTATAATATTTACGCATTAAATTTTCTCACTAAATGGCATTAAAATATATTTTGGAGTTACACAGTCTGCAAATAAAGCCGACAATATTATTAATAGAATCTTTAATTTTACTCTTAATGATATTAACTAATTGTGTATCGGAAGGTTACTTATAATAATATTATTAGTCAAATTATAATAACGAATCGGTACATTAAATAAAAACTAAACCTATATTTTTAACATTAAAATATTCTGTCCTTATAAGGTGTCAATTTTTAGATACGTTATTGTTTTAATAGCCCATTGTATTAATTTGAAGAATCTTCAATTATTATATGTAATATATACAAATTGTTCAAGGTCACAGCTTTGGTATTCACTTTATAATCCAGGAAATTGGATATAACCTACATTGAGATGTTCGACCGTTATTTTAAAAATATGAAATCCCTCAGCTTGAACGATGGATATAGTAACTAAGTTTGAAAATATTGTATTGCTACATGTAATCATTCAAGGGAAGATATTTTTGAATAGTTTGAAAGGTTGTATATTGTGTTTGGTGGTGTAAAAAGGGGGTCAATGTGGATATTTAAATTCAGCGGCTGAAAAGTGTACAAGAGAGTTTGATTATGCCACGATCAAGATGTGAATTTATATAAAAATACAAAGCCTTCATCTCTCTATAAAGCAGTCTCAAACATATACTTTATTTGACACTACAAAATATTTAATGCAAGTGTAGATTTACCACACAATATATGGGAAGGGAATTGTTTACTTTTAATACTAATTTTATAAAAGAGTTCATTCAAAAACCCCAAGCGGAAGAAATTAAACCTAAAAAATATATAAAAATCTACCCCAAGCAGAGATGTTCCAATATCAAACGAATATTGTAATATTATACCTATCTTTTTTCTGTATATCGCTCTATCCTTTTCCCATGGAATGAAGCGATATAAAGCTTGATTATTCATTATACAGTCGAAATTATTCATATATAAGTGTTAAGTTTTTTATCATAACGCCCAATGGTTTTTTTATTGATTTAATATTTTATGTTAACTGAGCTGATAACCAGTAAATTATAACTATGTACTTTAAAAAATGTTTGTATAATTAATAAGCATTGCTGGTTAAAAAAATATACAGGTTGGACTTGAAATAGTTGAACGTTTGTATTGTGCCTTTTAAATACGTAATTAATAATAAAAAAATCAAAATATTCTCAGTTAATTTAAGTCCACTCGTTTATGCAAACTTTTATATGCAACGGTATCTTTTTTGTGAATCTAGTATAAAAAAATAATGCTACGCCGTAGTCGAGTTATAGCTACGCACATAAATTACAATACAAGAATTAGTTGTCATTCAATTGGGCGCAATATGATTTTTTTAAATACATTCTAATAAAATATTCCTTCGCTTTATGGTATGTTTATATGGACCGAAGTGCAATCACGAGACAAACTGAGTTTGCAAATAAAAGTCTCACCTTGTTTTAGTGTTATTTAGGTTTTCTTGGCTTGTTTGTTACTTTATGATCGCGTCCAGTTTCCCCCAAAGGGATTTCGAGGATATCTTTCAAAATAAAAAGCTCCTTCTTCACACACAGGATTACTAATCCGATGGAAATTTAAGCCGCTTCATCGATAAATCGTCAAGTACCTAAAGACGTATGTATTTGTATTTTTCATAGAAAAAAACATCAATTAAGGATTTCGGATAGTCGAGCTCCTACTGTATTTTAATACAGATTTGTTATTTTCCCCCCCAAAATAGGGCTTTCAATTTAGAGTGTTTAATATCCATTGTGCCCCATTCACCATCCCTTTTCACACTTTTCTCGTATGAAAACATCCTTTGTTATCACGAAAAAATACACTCTAATTTTTGTGTTTTTTTAACTATGGATATGTAATAGATTATATTTAAAAAAAACACTGTATTTAGGTTAAATAATGACGATAAAATCGATTTGTACAACAGGAACAGTTTGTTTGGCTAAAATCAATTTTTAATTGAGTGAACTATTATTTAAAAATGTTTCTTTACTTTGTACCAATTAAGAGAGTCTACTTGTAAAGTAATATTTTTTTTATGGGTTATTTTTTGTTTTTCCCAGTAAAGTATGGAATAAAAAAAAGAAAAGTATAACAGTCGATTTGATGGTTAAAAAATCACCTTCCTACAATATTACTGATTTTCCATTGCAATATTTTTTAATATTAGATACATTAATAAGTTATTTTATTCATTAATCTGCATAAGTCTCTTTATAAATTATAAGCATTTGGTGTCAGTGTCATCTAATCTTTTAAATACTAATAAAAAAATCAATCGATGAATCATTTTGGAAATTCAATTTGACTGCTATTTGCTTAATTTTTATTCCTCTTTTCTTATTTCATGTCACTTTTAAGTTTTTATCTTTGTTTTAAGTGCCTATATATATATATATATATATATATATATATATATATATATATATATATATATATATATATATATATATATATATATATATATATATATATATATATATATATATATATATATATATATATATATATATATATATATATATATATCCTGTAATATTTGGCATTTTTTTTATTAATTATTTAAGACATAAGATCTTCTCATTTTTAACATTTCAGGATGATTCATTCTTTACCGGGCAACCTATTGGCCTTGTCAATTTAATTAAATTGCATCGATATTGTATTCTAATCAAAGCTCGTTGTTAAATGCGAAACTAAATCCATACCTGTGATCCGTTGTTTAGTGGGCAAATGTGGGCAATATGTATAAAGTTAGTGGATATTATGTGGATTAGAGACAGTTTGGTGAGCAATAGCCACTAATTGGTTTGGTGTCTAACTGCAACTCCTCAACAACTAGTTTAGTCCTCATTATTAACTAACACCATAACTCTCTTCATATTACATTATATAGCTACATTGTTCATCTGTAAATACATAACAAAATAGGCAGGCTCCATTATGAAAAGCCCATCCGTTTGAGAAATGAGAATTATAAAGGACACAATTAACGAGCTAATTAATCTTATTTTTGACACAAACTCTTCCCATTCACAATGCTTATAAAAAAAGTTTGTATTGAATTTCGTCCGTGGGTAATTAAGGTCGCAATTAAAATTCAATTTTTATCATAAATATTATTATTTATTTTTTTCGCTCTCTTTATAATGAATTGGTCGCTCTTATCGAAATGGCGGTTTTGAGTAATTGCAGTCTTTGCTCTGTTGGTTTTCCATTTGTGACCCATTCTATAAATAACAGAAAGAGCCATTCGTGTATCAAATAAATTTCAAATAATAAATGAAAGCCCGTCGGGTTTGCTTAGTAAACCGATTAAGCTTTGCGTGATTTATTCGCCGAGTGTCGAAAAACTAAGCTCTAGATAAATACATAATACTATGTCGGCGAAATTGCTTTATAAAATGCTTATGTTAATTACAAATATTTGTAGAGGAAATTTCAGACTTTAGATATGCCCAGAGGCCAGATTAATCACCAATCACAGACCAATGTGTAAAGTAGATGTTAACAAACAGCATGTGTGTTGAAAGCATTTTATTGGTCAAAATAATAACCTCAAACATGGCTGACATCAATAAAATGCTCTCTCGTCATAAAAACATAAAGAATAATGTTTAAAATTTGCTCTACAATCATAGTTGATTTTTTTTTTAGTTTTGTTTTTTTATACAAAAAAATGTTCAAGGGTTCAATATTACTCATTTTCAGGGTGCAAATGCAAACGCCAAAGTCATTCATTAAAGTAAATAGCCAAATGGAGTTGGTGGGTAATGGTTTGGCCAGAGCAGACACAATCAGGGGTAGTTCCATCAGTGAAGGTGATTTTGGTCCATTGGGGAATGTCAGATTTGCTGTATTTGCCCTCGGCAGTAGTGCTTATCCCAACTTCTGTGCTTTCGGTAAGTATGTAGATAATTTACTGGGAGAGTTGGGAGGAGAGAGGCTTTTGAAGATGGAAGCGGGAGATGAAATGTGTGGTCAAGATCAAGCGTTCAGAAAATGGGCAGCTGAAGTATTTCATGTAAGAAATGCACACATACAACATAACATACATCTACATGTAATATTATAATATGAAGGTTGCATGCGAGACATTCTGCTTGGACGATGATAGTACTATGAAGTCTGTTGCGGACGCTTTGGGAACTGTAACATTATCCGAAGACACCGTTCGATTCATCAAACCGCTCAAAGAAGACTCGAAACCGTTGTTACAAACCCTACAATCGATCAGCAATAAGAAAATATTTGCTTGTCCCGTGTCTGAAATAAAAAATCTTCACGGAGAATCGTCCAGCCGTTCTACAATGTTCCTTGAATTCAAAGTCAATGTGAGTCAATCACAATTAACTATCAACACTTCAAACTCATACTAAATTAATATTTCAGTCTGAATTCAACTATGAGCCGGGAGATCATGTCGGAATACTACCGTGCAATAGAACCGAGTTGGTGAATGAACTGTTAAATAAAGTGCAGGGTGTTGAAAATTGGGACGAAGCTCTTCAACTTCAGCAGCTGAAAGAAACACATACTTCGAATGGTAATAAATAGTTTATTTGATTTATATAAATTTATATTTATTCATTTTTATAGGTGTTGAACGTACATGGGAGATTCATGAAAGATTGCCAGTCTGTACTCTCCGAGAGCTATTCACTAGGTATGTGGATATTACAACTCCGCCCACAACTAGTCTCCTCAGTTATTTGGCCACTTCATGCACAGATGACGATGATAAAAATAAACTGGAAGTTTTAGCCACAGTAAGGTACCTGCTGTTATTTTGAAGGATTATATTGATTGATTTATGTAATGTTAGGATACAGCCGCTTATGAAGACTGGCGTCATTTGGGATCTCCAACCCTTGTTCAAACTTTGTCTCAATTCCGATCAGCCAAGCCGAATGCTGCTCTTCTAGCAGTACAATTGTCTCCGCTACAGCCGAGGTTCTACAGTATTAGTTCCAGTCCGTTGGCCGACCCCGAGTCGGTGCATGTAACTGTTGCTGTTGTTCTCTACAAAACTGAAGGTATCTTACATCAAAATACAATTTAAAACTATTATTAATATTTCTTTATAAAGATGGAGTTATTCATCACGGTGTTTGCTCAAACTATTTGAAAGAAAGAAAAGTGGGAGATGAAGTATTCATGTTTGTGCGAAGGTAATAATAATACACATTTTATTGTATATTTTTTTTAATGTTTTATATTATTGATTGCAGTGCGTCTAGCTTCCATCTTCCTACAGATACATCAAAACCAATTCTGTTGGTTGGACCGGGAACAGGCATTGCTCCATTCCGCGGATTTTGGAGACATAGATTTGAGCAGGCTCGTAATTCTCCATCGGAATCATTTGGGAAAATATGGTTATTCTTCGGATGCCGTTCAAGACAAATGAACCTTTACAGGAGCGAAAAAGAATTAATGGTCCTGAGCAATGTTCTGGATAGAGTTTTCTTGGCACTTTCCCGCGAAGAAGGAATCCCCAAAGTAAAAATATTTAACAAAAATTTTAATTCAATAAAATTAATCATATATATTTTTTTAGACTTATGTTCAAAAGTTGGTTGAAGACGAAGGAGCTCAAATATATGATATGTTGGTGTCTGAAAAAGGTCATTTCTATGTTTGCGGTGATTGTACTATGGCTGAAAATGTGTATCAAACATTGAAAAAAATTATCAAAAAACACGGAAACAAGACAGATCAAGAAGTTGAATCGTTCATGCTAAAACTGAGGGTATTTTTCTAATAATATAACCCTAAACTCATTACTATTTCTACAACTTATTTGCACATTTTTACAGGATGAAAATCGTTACCACGAGGACATTTTCGGTATAACGCTAAGAACAGCCGAGATCCAAAACAAATCACGAGAATTCGCAAGGAGCAAACTGGCTACGATGCCATGACGAAGGCTTTCTCATCTGCCGAAGGCATTGAGAAATATTAAATAGAAATTCTCATTAGTATGATTCAATTGTGGTGTTTAAACTATTGAAATCGGTCGAAAGCATCTGAAATATTTACTTGAAAAAGATGTGATTCATAATTTCAAAGGCTTATATAAGAGCAACGCTTAATGTATACATTTTTGTGACTCTTTTACTTATCATAATAAATCCTATATTGATATTTATCTAAGTGTCATATCAGTAGTCAAAAAGAAATTGAAAAATATATATGAATATATTTTACGATTTAAATAACATAATTTACAAAACTTAAAGCTTTCTATTATTGTTATTGTATCAAACTCTGTGATCTTATTTATTTATGTTAAAGATGCTTTCTACTACCTCTATTTATTATTATGTAAATTTAAAGACATATTTACAATTTATCAATCTCACTATTTACAATTTCTAATAATGCACATTTTGAAAAGAAAAATCCTACATACAAAATAATACATTTAATCATATAATATCTGGTGTTGTGAAATAGTCGGTGAAAAAAATAATTAAATTATTAAGAATATTTTCATCTAATCTATGGTTCATTTCATGAATGTGTAGAGTAAATGTCACACTTGTTCAGAGGCAGGATTACTTACAAACGGCCGTTTGCGATGCAAAACAGTGCGATTTTAAAGTGTAACATTTACTCTACACATTCATGAAAAATGAACCATAATAGATAATAAGGTTTTTTGAAAATTATCCTTCTCATCAACAGTGTTATTGAAAAGTTTCAATCGATGTAAATTATGTATAATCTTAATGTTTTAAAAATAAATACATAATTATTCTTCCCTCTAAAATTTTTTTTATTTATGTGGGGGGCTTTTAGCCAGATTTTATTAATATAGGGAGTTCTAAATAAAAATAATATCTGTGTTTAAATAAATTTTTATTTGATGATGAATACAAAAAGACTATATTAAAAATATTATAATACTCTTATAAAAATGTTTTCAGCGAAAGGCATCAATATTCAAAGGTGGCACAAATTCAGGACACATTATTTAACTTTTGGCCGCGTGGTTCATTAAAGATTCATTACAAAGGCAATGTGGTTTATTATCACATAGTATATATAAACTCGTCTTTTGCATCAATAATAAAATAAATATATCGTAGTAACGTCAGTACCAGAAAAGGCTTGAAACATGTAATATAAAGTGAGATAGTGAAACACAACAAAGCTCAAATGATATCTCGAGCGTTAAATATATAATAAAATCTAAACGTCAAAGATTCAAACGAATGAGATTCAAAAATGGATAGGTGAGATTTCTTCAATAGCATCCAATGAGGGCCAATAGAGATTTTTTGTAGTAGCCGGAGCAGTCACCCTAAAATTATGAAATATTAGTTTGAGGAAATTATTTTGTATGTGGGTTGAATTATACCTCGATCCAGCTTTGAAGAGACTTTCCATACTTGGCCTCGAATGCATCCTTGATATCGCCCAAGTCTACTTCACAACGGGTCACAATAATCCTTATCAACTGCTTGTCGGTTGTACCCAAACCAGCCATCGAAGAATGGAGGCATTTTGCGAAGAATTCAGATCGATTCTTGACACATTTAACTATACAAAAAAATCACAATTAAAATTAAATTCTATTACAAATAAATATATCAATAAGTTATTAACACATAAAACGTATCTGTGTTGAGAAAAGAATCATTTTTATTAAGTTCAAAATTCGAATTGAGAATGTTCGCAAGACAAAAATAATTGACAGTTGCTCTTTACAGTTTGTTGTATTTTATTTTAATCATCAAATGTAATATTGTATTTTGAATGACACCCGGGATTTGATTCAATCATCTGAATATCAAAAAAAGATCTTCTGATCAATGAAGCGTTCAGGGCAATTGAAAAGTAAGTGAAAACAATTGGTGGTTAGGGAAAATTTGCTGATAAATGTAAGATACAACAAAAGATAAAAATTGTTTGATGCGTTTACACATGAATGTGGAAACTTACCGATTGCTTTCAAACCATCCTTGATGTCACCAGAGAATTCATTTTCAATTGCTTCTTCAAATGAATGTCCAGTCACGCTCTCATATTCAAAGAAAGTAGCCGAGAGTTGGGGAAATGATCGTTGGCATAAAATAGCATTGAAAGTAGACTCGTCAGTACCGAAACGAAGTTCACCAGCACGGAGAAGAGCCTGTGCATCAGACTTGGCACGTGCTGGATCAACTTCGAAGTTTTCATTTCGGTTTCCTTGGCACAAAGACACCAAAAGACGCCTGAAGCTTCCGGATGTATCATTGGCAAGGTCTTGTTCCAACGAAGAATTGTACACTGAAATTTAAATGTAATTTAAAAAATACAGTTTTAAAACTAATAGCTTAAAATATAGGCTACTAACTAGTTTGATATGCATCTTGAATCACACGGATTTCATGGTTGGACATGGTACACAAAACTTCAATGAGTACATCTTCATCGGTTCCAACGCAAGCGATTGCATCGTGTAAAAGTTTGGCATAATATTGTGGCAATGGAGTCATCAAAGCCAAGATAACATCTTCAAAATGACCAGTGCATTCACTTTTCAGGTCATCGTACAACTCCTAAAAATATATTATGAACAAAAAAATTTTTTTAATGCCGAACCGGAAGTCCAATGTAAATGAAATCTTGAAAAGCAAACATTCTTTATCTTTACATATAAAAAAAAACAAGATAAATGTGATACTAAAAATTTACTTCGAGACGAGTTTACTGTAGTTATTAATTACCTTTCCATAGAGGGTTTTAAATTCATATGCAATTTGCAAACGTTGGGCATTGCTTCTTTTGCAGATGACTTGAATGATTGCTTTTTCATCGGTACCGAATCCCTTCATAGCCTTCCTGAGAGCTTCAGCATCGGCTCGTGGATTGAATGGTTCAAACGGTACGACGGTTGGTTTTAGCTAAAATTTCATCCATTGGAAAATTAATCGGAGTGTAATCGGACGGAGTAGACAAATCACAATAATCAATAAGTATTAATTTATCAAGAAAAATATTGCTCTCTTCATGTATGAATAATAAAGGCAATTATTACCTTCGGTGCTGCTGCCGCATGCGTATTCTGTTGTCCAGGATACATTCCATGAGATGGAGGCGGAGCATAAGAATTGGACGATTGATTGCTTTGGAAAGGTGTTTCATTATTAGAGGGATACGCTCCTTGCGCAGGATAGCCTGGATTGGCCGGGTATGAACCTTGCGGATACGATGGATATCCCGCACCGGGATATTGACTCTGCTGAGGAGGATATCCCGCACCGGGATACTGCCCTTGCTGGGGAGGATGCGAGTACTGTTGCTGGGGATATTGTCCAGCGGGCGGAGGAGGATATTGACTCGGATACGGAGAAGTGTAATGCATTCCCGAATTCGGCGTGGGCATCCCAAATGATTGAGGAGCACCACTAAATCCTATGTTGTGAAGATAAGGCTGAGGCGGGGCATATGGCATTTGCGGGTAAGGCGCGTGAGGAGGTGCTCCCGGCTGGCCCTTAATCAAGATAATGAAAAAATTACAACATTTCAAAACTTGATTCACAGAGCACTTGATAAAACACTTATTGATTATTTGCATGTGATTTGTTAAAACTAACTATAGCATCTGTTAGTAGCGCAAGAAATATAATATGTATTAAAAATAACATGCTCTTACTAAAACAGCAAATAAGAATGAAAATAATCAACAAGCGTGATAGATTAGATAGGTTGTTTAGTATAATTAATAAAATATTGTAAGAGAGAACATTATGTGTGCAATTAAATATGCATTTTCATGTCATCAACGACACACATTATCTGAGAATAGTCTGCACATTGTTATTGAACAGTGTAAGCATAATTATTCAATGACCTGTTTAGTATTTATGAGAAGCATACAGATTGATTTCACTCGGTTACATTACATTGTATGTGGTTTTATGTATAGGCCAAAAATATATCGGCAATGTAGTAAAGTTTGACCGCAGATTATAATGCGTTTGGTTAAAATACCTGTTGATAAGGATTCATGGTTGACTTTGTTCAGAGTTGTTCTTTACTATTGTAAACTCCACTAAACACTGCCAGACAATCACCGGCTCCTGGGTTCGAGCTGACGTCAACTGAGACCACTGCGACGAATATACTTGCATGCATATATTACATATCTTCAATAATAACAACAATAATCAATTTATTTTTACAAATTGACCAACTTTTTTCGTAAAAAATAGGATAAGCTATTAAAACAGTCAAGGTATGGATTTTAATAATACTTTTTGAAGAAGATCAAATAAGTATGTATACATATTGATGAGAATATTTTTCAACTTGTGTAGATATTAAGACATTTTGATATTAAAACGGTTGGTCACAGCATAATTGTAATAAATACTGTACCTCAATAAAGTAATTACGCATTATATAGGGATATTCCATGATTAAAATCGACAAGCAGCAGTTTTTCTTATACAGTGCAGTATTTGAAAAATCATATCCCCATTTTCTTATGTTTGTAGAGCAAATATCAAACTGTAGACACACGAAAAGTCGAACTAAATTACCGCAATTTATTATATTATATCATTAGTAAGTTATCTTGCGTTTTAGCACTTCTAATTTATTTGACAAACATCAAAAAACAAAAGCATTTTATTGGTCGAAATGGTTTCAACAGGTGTTGTTTACTTAAGCGGCTTTACGTGATTCGAAACATGTTAGGAACACCTGCAATCAACAATATTTATTTTTAAAAATACCTGATGATTCATCCAGTGACGAATTCGTGACGTATTTTAATTTATTAACAAAACCCAGTGCGTCAAATGATTCACAACTTGTTGTACTCGTTGTTGAAAAGAACATATTCTAGAATTGTATCTATAAATACAACGAATATAGAAAGTGACGATGAATGAATCATTCGTTCTTGTAATCAGTTGCGTGTTTAGAATATATACAATATAATTAGTATTCCTAGATATCAGTGGTTTTTCTCAAGATTTTATAATAAAAATTCAATATATACCTGCATTATTTTATTACTATTCTGTACAATATTGATAAAAACAATTGTGAACACAGTAGAACTTAAAATAGTGTATTAGAAAAAATTCAAACACATAGATTAAGTGTAAATAAGTTGGCGACATTGTTTCTTTTAGATAAATATCAGTTCTCGATGTAAATTTCAATGTATTGTTCGAATGAAACTAATCGTAATATGAACACCAATAATTTTATCAGAATAGCATCGAATGACTAGATAATTCTTAATCTTGAAATAACCACATTAATACTATTTAAAGTCTCTGAATATATGTAATGTAATGGAAACGAATAAGTCTATAGATCATTTTTGCCTTTGCAACATTATTGTCAACATACACCAATCATCCATTTCATCTCGTAAAACTCATTTTAATATTAATTTAATTATTTCTCGTAATGGCACATTTCAAATATAACGATAGGATGATTGATTATTTATTAATCATGTATTTTTCTATAAACCTGTATAGACTCTCATAACAAGTCATAACAAATGTAGCTAAACATAAACAATTTCAACATTGAATATATATTAAGTTATATCGGACATGTTGCAAAATGACAAAATTACAGTATTTTTTTAACGTCGATAGTTATATTTTTTTGTATAAAATTCTAACGAGAAGCCTCACATGAATTTTAATCACGATTGAGAAATGTCTTTTGATAGAAATCTATTTAGTTTTAATTGTGAGTATCTACTTCTTCATTTATATTACAGCATACTCTGGGAAAGCTCTAATTAGTTTATGTTCTCAGCAAAAAATAAATTAATTTGATGAATCAAATGATATGTCAATGACACGTTTTAATATAATGAAAGTGAAGCATTGAATTATTTTATATTTTAACTACAGAAATATACTCTCGTCTATGGTTGATTTCATTGAATTTAAATTAGATTTATTATAATTAATTAAGTCTTTTTAAAATATCGAGCCCTCCACTCAATCCTTGAATGGAAATAAATATATTCATAAGTTGAATGCCGTTAATAAAATAAAATGTCTCTTTAAATCAATATCAAAAGCATGGTAATAAAAATATAATTAAATGAGCTCTATCCATTTCTAGTTAAAATTATATTTATAACATTATAAATATTATTTTTATAACCAACAAACAGCATAAAACCAATTATAATATAGGAGTTTTGAAGACGGTATGCAACCGTAAATCTGGGATTGGAAATTAATGAAAGAATTAAATTATAATAAATGACGATAGATTTTGAAATAAATAATTGTAAATGGCAATCTAACTACTGTGGATTTAGAATATATTAAAAATAATAAAACAACTTGATTGAAGGGTTTCCCATAATAAAAAAATATCACAGTTATAATACAAGAATAAAATAGGTAATCAGGAAAATGGGGGCTCACATTCGACTCATTTTATAATTTATTATTTTATTTCTGTACTTCTCTTAATCTTTTGCAGATGTTTATAAATTTTTCATGGAATATCTAATGGAATATATATTCGCACGATGGAATTATTTAGAATTTTTTATCCCTATACAAAACATTAAATTCAATATAATTTGAAATCTAGTAACTATATTAATTTATAATATATATATTTATTAATTGTAATAATTTGATATGCTAATCAAAATCTCACATTTTAATTTGAAACTTTATCATGAATGAACGTGATTGTATTATTATTTTTTTAAATTCACAACTAAGAGATCCTTCAGGTTAGGTATAGCAATTTAGTTATTACACAGATCTACGTTATATTAAATATGTAAGTTTCATCTAAGTCGTCTAAGGGAGTATACAGTTTTAAAGTCAATCTGTAAAACTTATATCAATCGAGTTAACAGTTGAGTAATCTTGGTCCAATTATTTACAGCATTCATCCTTCAGCTAAAGATGATGTAATTTCCACCATTTTTTTTATATTTTGTTTTGATAAATATCCCAATTCTATTAGATGAGAGAGCGATCGGTTTGTGTGTGATGGTATTTTATATTTGTGCGTTTGAAATTGACACCTTTCACACAAACGACAACTTGATGAACGATACAATGTCCATATTGTATCGTCACACAGTTGTGACTCGATCAATCTCCACATATCTAACAGAATTGTCGCTGTGTCAGCAAATCACCTGTAAAATATAGCTCGGTTAGTAATGGTTATGGTGTATATTTGGTGTGTTATATTGACCTCTTTGTCACCAAAGACAGCGGTATCAGAAGACATGCTTTCCAAGCGACGCTGCAGGGCTGAAGATCGTCTCCTCTTCCTATTGCGGAGTAGGAAGAATATTGCTATGGAGGCACCTGCCAGGAGTACAGCACTGAGGACTGCCAGGTATTGAGATGGTAGTTGGAAGATTAAAGAGCAATGTGTGATTGATTCATCATATCCAGATGGACATTGTGGTATTCCGTCACACCACACAGAAGCATTCACACAGGCGTCCAGTTCAGGACATCGATACTTGCAAACTTCCGACATTGCATACACTGCAGGGAATGTATTGTAGCGTCTGTAAAATATTATAAAAAAATATGTCTTAAGCTTGCCAATGTGTGGTTGTTTGTGCACGATCGCTTAACTCATTGGAAGGGGTATAAAGTAATGTATTCCCAGGCATACGTCACCGTAAATACGATAGTAGAGTTACTTAGCTACACTTATGATCGTTTTTTTGTTAGTTAATGCCTCGTCTAAGCCTCGGGCGAGGCACTGATTAACAAAAAAAACGATCAAAAGTACAGCAAAGCAACTCTATTACCGTTTTTACGGTGTATGTTTACGGCGACGCACGCCTAAGAATCACAAGCGTATTTGAATTTGTACAAAGCGGTCGATTATTAGCAGGCTGTACAGCTTGATGTATGAAATCAAGATAGTGGACCAAATAGACGTTGAGTAGTGGACTGTGTGAGATAATACCAAGGGCCGGTTTCTTCAACGTGGGTTAAATCTCGAGCGCGATTCACTCTGCAATTCTTCAAGATTTAGCTCGTGTTAAGAACTGTCAAATCTTGACTCGCCTATATCAGCGAGCTATAGTTAAAGCTAAAGCAAAACTCGCGTTATATTTCGTGTTAAGAAACGGTCGCTTCGGCTTGTTTCAGGCGCACCTGGCTTCAATCTAAACATCGGCTTCAGCTTTCACACAGCTTGAAGAAACGGAATGTACAAATATGACTCGAAATTCGTAAAAATCATATTCACGTAGCTCACGAGTTTAGAGCTATATGAAGAAACCGGCCATAAGTTAAGAAGAGGAACATGTCTATTATTCAATTTACTTATAATCAATCAGTTGATTTTCTTCATAAAATTAATCAAATAAGAAAAGCTATCAAGTTTGTTGCGACTATTTTGTTATACTTTTATGCAAAACTAAGAGAACTTGTTTATATTTTATATGAAGTAACCAGAGATGTGCCAAGGTCAAACGAATATCATAGCATTCAATTATAATTCCTTAAGTAATGGATTCCCAGGCATACGTCACCGTAAATACGATAGTAGAGTTACTTAGCTACACTTACGATCGGTTTTTTATTGGTTAATGCCTCGTCTGAGCCTCGGGCGAGGCACTGATTAACAAAAAACCGATCAAAATTACAGCAAAGAAACTCTATTACCGTTTTTACGGTGTATGTTTACGGCAACGCACGCCTAGGAATCACAAGCTTTATCAATGCACACTTGTCTTTATATCGCTTCATTGCATCTCTATGAGGAAAAAGGATACAGAAATAAAATAGGCATAATGCTATAATATTCGTTTGACTTTGGCACATCTCTGGTAGTAACCTTTTTGTTATATATATGCTTCATATTAAAATTGTCGTCATTTAGAGAGAGTCAAACTAAATGATATGTGGCTTGTTTGTTCTTCCATTTTGGTTTATAGTTTATTATTATAATTACCTTCTTGTAAGCTCCAGCCACGTGACAGAATATGCACCATAATCTCTTCCTATAAACTCTATAGCCACAGCCCTGGAATGCTCTAAGCCTAGTCTGTCTATGTGAGGGGTGGAAGTTAGAAGGCCGAGGTCCACCATGTCATGTCGCAAGTTCCAACCCTCTGAAAACACTTCGGCCATGTGATGTCTTTGGTGGTGAGGCGGTACAGGACATATAACAATGGGGGGTAATGATCCAGGATAAATGGCAATTCGATTTCTAGTGAGGCACATTGCACTGTCGTCTTTTGGTAGACTTATATTTGTCGACGAGTGTAACTCTTCTAGTTTCGGATCTCGCATATAAGTTCCTTTGACTTGAATATACAAGTAGCGGCCGAGAGAAGGCTCTATTAACCACGGGTGGTTTTCGCAACTCATCTGAAATAAAATTAAAAAAAAACATTATTTTAACTGTGGAAAAGTCCCTGAAGAAGACGGGTAAAAAATATTGTGGAGCGAATTATGCCGATACCATCGATATATTAAAAAGGGGAAGAGGGTTGTCACAATCGATAAGTTGGTTAATAAAATAATTTCAAATGCAAATGTTTCTAAATATTCTAGGAGTACTCCTCGAATACAAATATTTATATTATTTATTTTTCACTCAAAAATACTTCAATGTGAAAATTACACAAAAATGTAACAGTTTACATAATATTATCAATCATAATTAACACGAAACGCGGAATTCATACAATACCGCCAATATATTAGTAGGCCATACAACTGTATGTATACATATCAAGATGGCGGATAAAATAGACGAGTCTGAGTGAGACAACACTAATTGTTTAAGCGCGCTGAATGTCAGCTCGTGTGAATCCTCAATAGAAGTGTACATACTGTTGTTTAATTTTTTTTATCACCAATATATTATTAGCAGGCCCTACAACTGTATGTATAAATATCAAGATGGCGGACCATGTCGACGAGTCTGAGAGAGATAAAACTAATTGTTTAAGCGCGCTAATTGTCAACTTTTGATAAAGGTCTTCATCGTTCTTCCTAACTATTGTTTAATCATCTGCTTGATCCGCCATCTTGTTATTTATACATCCAGTTGTATCGATTATGCCCGTTTATGAGGGTAAGAGTATATTAATATTATAATTACTTCTTCTTGGGTTGCTCCTGGTAATTTAAGCTGCAGCTCACCACTGGCGCCTGATATTTTCTGGTTCCTAGAGCATCCTGGAGATCTGATGAACTCGAAAGTGCCTTCGAAGAACATGTTTGAGAAGTCATCCGAGGCTGACATGTTGAGGGCCTGGAAAGTCACCTCGACCACGTTTACGGTGGATATAAATACGTAGGGGAGGCCAGTGGGAGGGTTGGAGCAGAGGCAATCCCGGATTAGGGGTGGTGCTCCTTGCCAAGGTACTTCGTATATGGAGAGAGCAGCCCTGGGGCGACCAATGCAGGCAAGTCTTGAACCCCTAGCACTTTCCCGAGTAAGGCATCGACCAGATAATGAACCTGGAGCTGGGGGATTCCACGGCATACTTGTACTGTTGAGCTGCTTCTTCCTATTCGCCTTTAGTGTGTTTATTATTATCCTCACTCTTTCACCGCGTTGAGCTTCAAAACGATAGGTGCAACTAAAAGAAAAATTGATTAATTATATATAAGAGAGAGGTGTTTATATTATTTTCATCTTCAATTCACAATACAACGTAGTCGATAATCTGACACTTCAATAATCCGATACGTCCAGTAATTGAATAAAAAAAAACTTCATGATATCAGAGGCGCCTGGCAGTGCATATACCCCCTCCCACGCCACACCATCGCTAATATCGGAAAACTATTTAACAATTAATATTTGAATGATTTTTTTAGTATATTTTTATAAAAATTGATATAATTATTTTCTTTAATCCGTACCTTTGTTCCTACAGAGTATCAATCTATATCATGCACATTTTTCTATGGATTTTCTAATATTTTCCAGTTCAACTGACGAAAGCTACATTATTATCACTGCAACTTGGGATCTCCCGTTATGCTCTAGTGGTAATGCAGTTTGATATCATAAGTATTTAAAAATAAATAATTTTATTATTATATTAAAGAATTTTCCATAATTTTTCCTGGCGTTAAGCAGTTGTGTTTCGAAGGATTTCGGAGAATCAACGTCACACTAACTAAAATCAGGGTGACAAAAAAATAACCATACTATCCCAATTTAAACATAATTATTTATAATTTTTTTTTTTGAAATCTCATCTACATAAAAATTGTCGATTTCGATATGAAAAATATTTCTCAGCGGAGATTTTCATGTAGGTTAATTTCTTATCCGCAAAGTTTTCCAGCTCAATATAAAACTTTATTCGGCGGCACCTTCAAGAAATGATATTATTATACTGTCGTCGTCTGAAAATAAATTGACGAAACTAACTTTCTAAACTGATTACAATTATAACAAAACTTCCTTCTGCTAGACTAATTTGCCACGATATAAACTGAACGCGATAAGTCTATGCGGATTATTTTTATTGTTACCTTAGATTTTTTGCTCCACCTCTTCCATAGAGGAAAACATCTCTGGGTGCTGCAAATCTCTGCTTGGGTTCAGCTGTAGCATCAGTAGACCTGCTGAAAAATTTCCTCGAGCAGGGTCCAGCTCCAAAGCCTTCTCCATCTTGTTGCAAGTCCACGAATTCATAAAGAGCTTTGAATGTGACAGGTCTGCCAAAGAAGTACCAGATTATTTAATTCATAAGGCAACTATTTTATTTGAATCATACTTGAGGGCCGTGGAATCAGCGAGTCTTAATTCCAAAGTCATGCTGTCTCCTGTAGTTAGGAAGCTCTCAGCCAAAGCACAGGGTCTTGGTATCCTAGTATTAGCAGTTAGTAATGAATGGTCACAAGAACGAGGAACTCTATCCCTGCAATATCTGGCTAAAAGTGTTGCATTTCCAGGGGGTCTTCCGACAGTTATTGGTTGACCTGTTTCCACACTCGCCAGGGTCTTGGAAGCCTTCCATTTTTCACGATCACTAATTAAATTTATAAAAAAATACAATTAAAAATATAGTTGTCAGGCCTTTTGATTATACTGAAGGTACTGGTCATCTTCACTGAAGGGCAAATTTTTTTCAAAACCACATACATAAAATAGATTTATGTTAATTAGTTAAAGTTAACTTAATCCTAATTAATTGTATCTATTTCAGAAGCCTATTTTTTACACTTTTGTACTAGTAAAAATTAAATCAGTTATCAATCAGATATTAATAAAAAAATAATTATTAAATCAGTTGTGAGGCCTTTTGATTAGTCGGTACTGGTCATCTTTATTGATGGGCATTTTTTTAAGGACCACATACATAAATAGTTAAAGATAAGGATACAGTCGGTGACAAATAATAGCCTCTGCATTACTAATATTTCGATGGGTGATTAACACAAAAACTTATCTACAAAAAATCAATTACTTTTAATGTTTCTTATTAATTGTATGTATATCAGATGCCTATACACATTTATACACTTTGTACCAAATACATGTATTTATTTTAATAGTAAAAAGAGAATAATTTTAAAAATACTTTTAAAGCCTTTTTATTAGTCGGTACTGGTCATTTTTATTGATAGGCGATATTTTTTTCTTAATTAAAAAAATCTCTAATACCGATATTGGATCAAAAGTGATTAAAATATATCGATTGGTCATTAACACATAAACTTATTTAGAAAAAATCCGTTTTTAAGTTATATATGTTGTTTTACTCGATCTTAACTAATTGTCACCCAAGTTGTATATTAGAAGATTATTTAGAAATATATTACTCCTTATAAAAACTAATATGGCATATAAACAATGAATGTGTATATTGAATGAAAGCCAAAACAAAGCTTGCAAAAAAAAATCTCTATTTCTAATCTGTCAATTTTTATGTTGATTTGTTTTTGTGTTGATAGCCTATCGATATAATAGAAGAATGCAATAAATAAATAATAAATTTAATGCCATTTCGACAGCTTATTTAAAAATAAGTATTAAAATAATATATCATACTTTTATTATTCTTATCATGGCGAAATGTTATGATCAAAATATAAATTGTGTTATTTCAAAGATTCGATTGATTCGATTTCTCGGAAGGTTGTATTGATATTATTATAGAAAGGGCGCTCGCTATAAATAAACCATCACAATTTATTTAATAATGAAACTCACCAGAAAATGTCACTGCAGCCTGGAGCAATCCTTAAAGGTCCATCCCAAACATTCAAATGACTAGCACAGAGTTCTTCTTCAGGAAGTTGAGGTTCCAAAGCTGATGTTATGTGAAACTTTAACACGGATAGCCACACCCTGAATCTCGGGGGAGGATAGAACCCCTGCCTTCTCCAGGGATACGAACTGAGTGTCCTGGGACCTTGAGAAGGATCCAAAGAATTATCAATACCTTGCAAATGATACAAGCAGGTCGTATTGGGCGATAATGAATGTTGAGGACTTTCCAGGACTCCTTTTCCAGTGCCTCTGATCCAAAATTCACAAGCCCTTTTATTCCTCGCGTATGTTGGGGACTTTTGATCGACAAACTTTACCTACGAAATACAAATACTATATCATTTCGTTCCGATGGAAACTTTTCTCATTTATAAATCAATTTACTGACGAAGCACAAAACACAGCGCAAGGAAATGTATTTTCTAAAGATACACAACAATAATTAATCACGCGAAGCGACTGGATGTAATTAATTGTGGCTAAAACTATTCATCATTTACACAAAAAAATACATTTTAATTATTAGTTTTTTGGCATAATCGATAAATGAATTATTATTATTTAATAGTTTAAATTGAAATCTAAAACAAATGTCTTAATAAGCTCAAATTATATAAAAAAATATATTAATTAATTTGAATTGAATTTCCAACCCCTAACTATGGTAAAGATTTTTTTTTTAATTTTAATTTAATAGAAGTAATTTTTCAAGATTATTACAATTAAATACATTTCAATTCAGTTTATTAAAATTGTATAAATTTGGTTTATTTTTACTCTAAAACTCTCTAATTTACAAGATCATTTTTTGCTGTATTTGAAATTATTTATTTTAATACGAAAATGTCTTTCTACTTCGGAAATGAATAAATATATTAAAATCTATTTCTCATATCGTGAATGAATGAAAAATGTGGGAAATTACTTCCCTATTAATGTTACTATTTTGCTTATAGTGAAGTTATTTTTTTAAATATGTTGTATGTTTTTTTTGTAAAATATTTAAGAAATCTTTACACAGGTCACCGAATTAATAATCAGTATTTACCTTATAATACGGGATATCAAAGTAAACCTGGATCAAGACGATCAATCACAATTTTATTAATATTATTCCCGATCTCCCAGTCGTAATAACCGATCAAATCATCGATCAAAAATTTTTTTTTACTTGAGCGGGATTTGAATCCATGACCATTTGCAGCCAGGCATATAATCTTCTATTTATATAATTTAATAGCTACAGTTAAGAGTTATTTATATATGAACGACTACTATCACACTTATAATCCAGGAAATGAGAGTAAACCTGGCTGAAAAATGATTTCTACATGCTCAAACAATAATAAAATAAAATTTAGATTAAAAATAACCTCAAGGCTTTAGTAAGTGTGAGTAAGTTCTCTCGTTTTTATATAAACCAGTGTTATACTCACATCGACTTCTAATTGAAATCCGTGAAGTGATTGTAGGGGCACCGGGTTTAAGAATGTTCCATAAGGAGACGTGGTGAACTCCACCAAGAGTTCAGGTCCACTGGATACTGATTCCGGGACTGCTTCTCCTCCACCGCAAAACTTGAGGATCACCGGATCCCTGGTTGTGTAGCCGTCATAGATGGTGACGTAGTCCTGGACATCATCACACTCGTTCCACACCTTCAAGGTCCTGGTGGGTGTGGTCTGCTGCTGTTGCTGAGAAGGGGCGTACACTGTAGACTGACTCCTGATCGATATGAGCTGCCCCTTGGACTGTCTGACGGTGATAAGGGCGTGTTTGCCTGGCGGGACCTCGTGTTGGCGCACTGCATAGTAACAGGTCAAGTTTCTCGGGTATACCCCCGGGAAATTGGGCGATTGTAGGCGACAAAGCTTTCGGTCACAGTCGCTAAAGATCCTTGAGCAATACGTGCCAGAAATAAGATCGCCGAGGTAGTATTCACGGGGCGGTGGCGTGGGCGGCAAAGGGGGCGGGGTTGGCATCAATAGGGGTGGAAGTTCACCCATCAGCGGATCCAAAGGCCGACTAATATTGATCATTTCACCTAGTAACACTAAACAACAAATATTATAAGCATTATTAGAATAAAAGAAGGTTAATATTTCTAATTATGAACCATTTTTATTTTAGCCAAAAAAATGTTTTGAAGAGCATTTTATAATTTATTAATAAAGCTCGGAATTCCTAGGCGTGGGTCGCCCTTAAACGTACACCGTAAAGACGGTAATAGAGTTGCTTTGCTGTCCTCTTGATCGATTTTTTGTTAATTATTGCCTCGCCTGAGGCTCAATCAAAGCATTAACTAACAAAAAATCAAATAAAGATAAAAAAAACAAATAAGTATAGCTAAGTAACTCTACTATCGTATTTACGGAGACGTATGCCTGGGAATCCATTACTTAAGAATGAAAGACAAAAATTCATATTGTCTAAGGACTTTGGACTAGGTTTAGCTAGCATGAGTTATTTACATTAAAAAATGTAAAACATGCACAAATCGTCTAAAGAAAATACACCACTTTTGGAAAAAAAGCCTTAGTTCACCCACATTTATCTGATATTGAAAAAAATATGAAGTCCCCGTATATATTTTTATAATATTTTATCAGAGAATTTTTAAAATTATTTAGAATAAATGTTTGTATATTCAAATTTGATACCTAATAAAGAAAATGGATATGTGGCATTTTTTTTGCATATATTACATTTGAGCTATAAAATATCTCGAAAATATCAATATAATATATCCTCAGCTTTCATTGCAGACTGGGTAATTAAAGGGATTTTAATGCCATCTAATAGAAACTTTTGTTAATTTTTTTATAGCAAATGAAAAATCATGTATAAATATATAGGCAAAAATTTATTAAGACAATGTGTTACAATGGACTTACGCTGTCTGCAAAAAAAGCCAACGACATGTTGTTTTTTTTTTATTAAGGTATATAATTTATCTTGAATTCGATCCCCTTGAATCTAAGTACAAAAATTTATTAAGATTTTCAACAATGTGTAGTTTTAAGTGTGCGTATTTCAGCTTGTATCAGATTTTTGCCTCTCTTGTAAAATTGGGCATGATGGCAGTCTGCAAAGAAAGCTGAATATATGCTGTTTTTCTGCCAAGGTCTTTAATTTACCTTGAATCTAAAGTATTGTATTATAATTACCGTTAACTGGGGGTGGTGTTCCCCCATATCGAACAGTGGCGGATCCTTTGTGAAGCACTTTGTACTGCATGCGGAAGTCAAAGTTATATCCAGTATGATCCTTGGATAATCTAAGCAGTTTCACAACTAATGTTATGGAGCGAGTTTCACTGTAGTACACTGAAGGTCCCCATGAAGTCCCACACCAAGACCCGCCCACTATGGGTCTACCCAACTCGCTGATCTGCAACGATCCATCCGGACACCCTTCCACTGTGAACGATACAAAGCGGCCGATTGTGAAGCTGTCCAGTGTTAGCTGCAAATAATAATTACATTCAGTCCTGATTAAAAAGAGAGATTAAAAAGAGCAAGACCGTTATAAGGAGTCGGCGTATGTGTGTTTGTGAGTGTAGTGGTGGAACGCCTGCCATAAAAAGAACGCTAAATTTATTTACTTATTTTACGCCCCGAGGAGCTTTTTGAGAGGGTTTTTTTATACACAACAACGTGTTAATTAATTGTCTGTCGGTGATTTTAACTATTACTAGTTACACAGGTCACCGACTTAATAATCAGTATTTACCCTACAATACAGGAAATTAGATTTAACCTGGATTGAGACTACCGATCCATATTTTATTAATATTATTCCCGATCTCCCAGTCGTAATAACCGATCAAATCAAACAAAAAAAAATTACTTGATTGGGATTTGAACCCATGACCACAGTATTTGTAGCCACGCGTCTAATCCCCTGAGCTATCTCGCTGAAATCGCAATCGCAGCGAACTATCAACGGATGAAAACAAATAAAATATTTTGATGGATTTATGATAATTGAGAACATATTCAGACTAATATTTTTTCCTCTTAGATTTATATGTTGCCTGTATTTAAAAAATACTAGATAAAAATTACTCATAGGTTGGTTTTATTTTTTTAGACTCCTTTAAGGCCTTGCCAAACAGAACGCGAAATCCGTTCGCGGCGAACTGTTAATGGATGGAAATATATACAACTCCTATGCGTAAATAGTTCGCTATCAAATTGAGATTGATTTTAATAAATTTCCACACGTTGACAGTCCACACGTTGGATTTCACAATCTGTTTGGCAGAGCCTTTATTTTTAAATCGAAGATTAATACTACATATATATATATATATATAAATAAAATTTTGGTAATTATATTATACTTGACTGATAAAAATCCCTGAATCAAAGTGGTATATTAATGGTATGTTTTTAATAATCTGAATGAATAGAGTGTAATTTTTATTTTAGACGAACCTTGCCCTTTCAGTATGAAAACCTTTTCATTTCATGTTAAACTTCTTCCGAACCGTCCAATTAATATTTGAGCGCCATTAGCCAAATAAAAAGCCTCAATATAGACACGGGGGAAACTTTTACAATAAAATATCCACAGACCATGACCAGGAGCTGAAGAATAATAAAAAGGAGACAGGACTTCAATACCAGATGACAGTCAAACCTTCTTCCTTGTCTCACCCTCGTCAAACTATACACACAATAAACGAGGAATTCTCTGTGAATTTAAAACAGTGTCGATATTGATACCGACAATTTATTACATACACACAAATGTATTATTCAGACAACAAAGAAAGAAAAAATGTCTACACAGAGGTATTTTTACAACAACAAAAAAAATAACCATCAGTGTGGAAACAATTAATTAAGTCTACGAAAAATAATAATGAGAGGGGAAAAATAGACGTTTTGTAAATGTTATCTAAAACTTCTCCGAGAGCGATCGCATTAAAAGGAAAGTTTAGTGTTTTAATTGTTTCCATGGAAAATTATTCGAAAATTTCCCTTTTACTCGGCTTAATCAAATAAATGAGCTCATCAAATTGGCATTAAATTAATATTTATATATTTATTAAAATGGATCTAAATTTGGGAAATCAAAGTAAAATTGGATCTAGACTATCGATCGGGATTTTATTAATATTATTCCCGATCTCCCAGTTTTTTATTAGACCAGGATTTGAACCTACGCGCCTTATCCTCTGAGCCATTACGCTGGCTAATATATTATTTATATTATTTAATAGCTATTTATTAATGTACCTCATATTTTTTTAACTGAACAAGACGTGTTTTGGAAACGGGCGACTCAGATTTAAAACCTAACTAGATCACACTTACAATCCAGGAAATGAGAGTAAACCTGAATCGATGCTGGGTGTAAACTGCATAATAAATAAATATGAAACAATCTATACAATCGATGGGTAAACAACACAAAAACTTTATTAATAAGCTTCTGATATTGATATAACTTAGGTTACAATTAGTTAAGATCATCAATTATTATTCACACATTAAATTGATTTTTTGTATATATGTTTTTGTGTTAGTCACCCATCTAAATATAGTAATACCAAGGTTATTTGTCGGCGGGTATACCCTTAACTTTAACCATCTACCATAAATCTAATATATGTGGTCCTGAAACCACATTGCTTACGACAAGAAGTTATGAAGTATATTTTCAGTAGGAGCCGAATTGTGTTTGTATAATACGAAGCCGATCCACTTTAGCAGATTAAATATAAATACGCCAGTTTTCAGGTCACTGCTAGCAACATAACAACCCCTCGTGTCACATTCTAATCTAATATAATAAGTGTTTATATTCACCTGTATCAAATCCCCGTGAGATCCGCCGGCAGCCGTTAAAGTTATGTGACAAATGAAAGGAAGTCGATCTTCTTTCGGTCTGTGTAGTTCCATGTCGTAAGTCCTCATTAAATCCCCATAATAAGTCCGGTTGCAAGCTGTGAATTACATGAGAAATTCATTAATTTAAATTATTCGGGCTGGTCTTATAAGATTCTGGTCTGTCGTTGTATACTTAGGCCGGCGTTTTCCATGCTTGGTAAATTTGTAATAGCCTAGTAAGTGAAAATTATTGAAAAAACCCACTTTACTTTTCCCTTATAATGATTTATTATATTATAAGCTTGTGTTTCTTCAAAATTAAATATATTTTTCGATCCATTTTTTTCTCACTTTTTTAAAGGGTTTTGTTATTTTTTATCATTAAATATAAATACAACCATTACCGCCAATAATAATGCCAGACAAATGGATGTATAAATATCAATATGTCGGACCAAGTAGACGAGTCTGTACGACACCGTAACGGCTTGGCAATTCCAGTGCCTCTCAGATTCGTCTACTTGTTCCGTCATCTTGATATTTGTCCGACCTTCTAATATCGGTGGTGTCGACACAACTCATCCGCAAACCTGTTGTTGGAATTGGAATACTACATGCTTTATATTTATTATATTATTATTTAAGTATTATTATAAGTCGGCATTTAAAAATTCCAAAAAAACATATTCAATTATATAAAAGTGGGATAGCCTGTGCAGTGCTCCAATATTGAAATTATTTGTGTTATTTACCAACTATTAATAATAATTCATAGGGAGGAATAAAATTTTACATATTACTTTTTGTGAATCAATATTTAATTGAATATTATTCACAATTTTGGACATGGAAAGGTTGCAATTCTACTGTAAGGCTTACATAATCAAATAACACCCCTTAAAAGATGACTTCCATTTTCGGTGGAAATTCCCTCGCCTTAATTTTGTATTTCGGGCGAGAAATATTTGACGGTGGCAATATTCGGCGTGAATCCATTTTATCTCGTAGAATACCTTTTTTTCGGTAGAAGAAAGAATATGAGAATGGCAAATAATGGCCATGAAAAGATGCACGTAGGGTAAATTTGTCGATTATGTTCTTTCCGAGTACAAACGTTGCCTGAATACATTTTCATATTTATATACTTTCAATTCAATATCATTGTGATTGTTTTTATTGGATATAAAACTATTTATATATATATATATATATATATATATATATATATATATATATATATATATATATATATATATATATATATGTATATATATATGTATGTATAAAAAAAGAAAGCAGTTGTCGTCGAGACGTGTTGGTATTCCTAAAGCTTTTTCTATTAGAATAAGGAATGCAAATATGCGAACAAAGTGGAATGACATTCTCTACCACTAGTTTTTTTATATGTAATATTTAATAAAATATATATAAATGTAAGATTTTAATGCTAAAACAATTATTTGAAATTGAATTTTAATATCAAAAATATAATTTTACATGGTCAAAGAAATTGTGTATACGTTTGACAATATTTGTTTGATCATGTGCGCTGTTGTTTGATGAAAACGTTCAAATTAATTTGACAAAGTAATAGCTCAGATAATAAATAGATAATAGAATATAAATATAAAAATTATTCGATCTGTTATTGTGAATAAAATCCCAATCCACCGTATTTTACCAGGTTAATTCTAATTTTCTGGATTTTAAAGTACTCGGCCAGAGCCGCCCTGTCGGTGAACTGTGTAACTATTATAGTTAAATAGATAACCCACAATTAATTTCAATATCCTTTCACAATTTTTTGTCTCCCAAATCTTCTCACAAGCCCTTTATAATAAATAAATACAGGATGGACATAAATTAACTGAGAATATTTTAGTGTGTGGTAGAGAATCGCAAACATAAGCGAAAAATAATCAAAAATATTTTTATTATTAATTACGTACATAATAGATATTTAACAGACATAATACACACGCTAGTCACTACTGAGTACTTAACAGAAACATCTGATTCCAATATTATGGCCGAAACTCGCTACAAAAAGTACTATTGATATTTAGTTAATTCAAGTCCTCCAAGAATTATTAAACAAAAAAAAATATTTTAGCAGATAAATTACCATATATGTAAAATTATATATGAAAAATGCAGGTCTTTGGCAAAGGGATGAAGTACATTTGAAGGGGTGAGTAGGTAGTCTCTTAAAAACCCCCAGCTTCCATACATAAATTATCATCGAATCTGAATTTACTCTTTACATATTCAATAAACACGTACAATTGTAACAGAATTTTGGATTCTTCGGGGTGGAAAAGGGGGTATAAAGGGGAGCAGAGCAACCTTAATAAAATAGCGAAGGCCATTCATATATAATAGTAGAAGAGAATCATAAAAATTGGGTCAACCCTTCAATTAACACTATTCTAGAAGCCAAGGTTATAAAAGACACTTTTAACACCGACATTTCATCTCGTCTTGATTGACTATTAAAAACACCCTACGTGACAATTTAATATTATACAAAATCGAAGGTGTATTAAATAAATAAAGCAAACCAAAAATATCTTTAATTAATAACATTCAACCGATGAAGAAAAAAATAAGCTTATTAACGAAAACGTGTTTGAATAAACCCGAAGAAAGGAGATAATCTTATTTTCCCAGCTTAATTAAATAACTTCATCAATCGATATTTTCAATTATTAATTTTTTCGGGACATAATATTATTAAAGCAATATAAAATTATTGGTTATTTTTAACTACAAATATTGCTTCATACACTGGGTAGAAATAATCTCACCTAAATCTGTATTAATTTAATAAATAATATTCAATGCGTTAGGTTAAAAAATAAATAATAATAATTACTTGCACTTATTGAATAAAAAATGTATTAACATCGGTTAAAAATTGAAACAGCCTTTTGTAATTCTTCCCTGTCTGATTATTGATTAATTATTTATTTATATGTTATATTATTGTATCATGCTGCAGTCCCACAAGAGCATTACGGGAGATCCCAAGTCGCAAAGATGATAAACAAAATAATATATGTACAGTGATTTTAATAATACATAAAATATAAAAATAGTAATACGCAACTAATAAAAGCGGTTAATAATTATTAGCTGGAAGAAAATATGACTTCCAGATTAACATTGTGAAATTAATTTATCATTAAAAATAACTGTATAATAATCAAACTTAAGCGCGGAAGTGGAAATGCCAGTTTTAATTGTTAACCCGGCCTTACACGTACATACAATTGATTTTTTTTATTTATTTATTTTACATAATTACCGCTTATTAAGCAATTTTCATTTAAAATCTAATAAAAAATGAATTTGGTTGTACGTGTAATATTATGGATTTCCATGCATGCGTCACCGTAAATACGATAGTAGAGTTACTTAGCTACACTTATGATAGGTTTTTTGTTATTTAATGCCTCGTATGAGGCTCGGGCGAGGCACTAATTAACAAAAAACCAATCAAAAGTACACCAAAGCAACTCTATTACCGTCTTTACAGTGAACCTTTACGGCGACGCACGCCTAGGAATCCCAAGCTAAAGCCCGGTTTAACATTGTTTACATTACTTAAAAATTGCATTCGGTATTTGTACTTCCACCTCTTGGTTTGGTAATGATAACATTGAATAAGACTCATTTTTATATTTACATATGATTGTTTTATAAACAGTTTTCAAGTAAATGTCCAGAGACGTTAATGTAAGTGCGAGATTTAGTTTTAGGAGTCGATGAAAGCACAATTAGTGGCAGAATCCGGGCCTGGCTTCAATCCAGGATCCCCTGACCCACTTGGACCACCACCGACCCAAATATTCTTGGGGTGGTTATTGGGGCGGTGGGGTGGCTCTTCTTGGGGGGCGGCGCGGCGCTTAGACGATGTTCTTTACAAACAATGTCAACAAAAGATTACAAACTGGAAGTGTGCAAAATGTGCTCATTGAAATTCAATATCTTCACATCTTAAGGCTCTCTTCTTTAAACATTCTTAACACTTAATACTGATTATTGAAACAATCGTCTATTAAACTATTAAAAATGGGTGTTTTATCATGATTATGAACAATTTAACTGTATTTTCTAATCGATATATTAGCAGGCCATACAACTGTAGTAAACCAAGAGTCTGAGTGAGACAAGTATATTGCCTTACTTGGTCCACCATCTTCATATTTAAAAATAGATATGTTTCTGGAATTACTACACGTTAGAACTTTAAGCAAAAAATCTATTATTACAAAATAAATCATTTAAATCAAGAGTTCTTAGTGGAATATCATTTCCATTTTAAAAAAAAATTCACTGATTTCACAGAGTCTAAGCAACATTAATTGTCTCACTCAAACTCGTCTACTTGGTCCGCCATATTGATATTTACTCATCCAGCTGTATGGCCTACTAATATATCAGTGGTATCGCTCTAAGAATATTTCCGCATTAAAAATTCCAGATCAGATGGCATAAAAAGTTAAAAATCAAATAGTTTAGTTAAAATAGATTTTTTTGAATATTCTCTGTAAGACTGTATATTAACCGCTACTTTATTTCAATAAAAAATAATTATTAATTATAGAATAGCAAATGGGTGTAAATGGACACCTCAGTTTACTGGCACATTTACCCCATTTGCTACTCTATACATAGCCTTATACTGTATAATTTATAAATAAAAACAATTTTAGAAATTTTCATATTCAAAAATATTATTAGAATACATACATATCTTAAAAATATTTATTAATAAAAAATATTAACCACAATTTTTATTTTCACATATGTGTACATTAATTCTATTTGAGTTACAATTTAAAGATTATATAATTTATATGTTTTGTGGTTTCAGAACAAATAGCCTCTTTCGTGTTTTCAGGCTGGCTGAAATAAAAGAGAAACACAATGGCGAATAGATTTTTCAGCCAAACGGCGCTTTTATCCTAGTTTTCAAGTCGCCATAAATTCTACAATTTAGCTTACGATTGTAGTTCTTAATATTATGTAAGAATATTCCCACAAAATTAAAATTCCTCTTCATATTTATATAGTTTAACTAATCAATTAACTAAGTGTGATAAGAAACCCGACTTGACTAATGATACTCTGTCCTAAAGTATGACGTTATTGTTTGATAAATTATAAAATAACGCAAAATGTCAAATATATTTATAACAATACAATAAAAAAAATGTCGAAAGCTGAAATTGGTCTAAAGCGCCATAAAGTTGCGTTCTAATGGCCGAAGTTTGGATACATTTGAAGTTTTTATCGTGTCTAAATACGAAAAGCCGTCTTCAGACATGTCCAAGTTTTCATATCGACTCGATATTTTATTTTAATTATATTTAATACTTATATTATGTTATGTATGCCAATATTAAACAAGAGAATGGACTAAGCCTCTAAGCTATGCAATATTTCATTCCTAACTACACAAACCACTATCCCATATTAGCTTTCAGTTATTTAAAATATGCAGTAGTAGATTAAAATTACAAAGAGTCTTCGTATAATGTTGAAATATTTTAACAGTTTAAAATCTGGTAATATGTTTTTTAATAAAAAAAATTCTCCTGTCTGGATTGCAGTAGTGCTGTAAACATTTCGGTGGGCCATGATTGGTGGGGTAAAATACCCGCTATCATCTTGATTATGTGACGTTAAGATCAGTTTCGCTTTGAGCATTGTTTTGTGTAGACGCCACAATTTTATTTTCAATAAATATTGTCATTATTTCTGCTCGTTCACATGGCGTATATTTATGCATTGAAAAGCCACGTAATATTTGTCTGACATTTGCACATCACTGGTTTTACTAATTTAATATCTTTCAAATACACGCTTAGTTTCCTGTCTCATGTAGCGATATTTTGAAGTGGTGGAAAAAATCTACAACAAGCTTAAAAGTGTTGTGGTTGTTTGTGCACGAACGCTTAAAGTGGAGCTATACACTTAAAGATGGTCAATGCCATTCAAAAAGAGTGAAATTTCGCAGATTTTAAAATTTTATAAGACGACATTTTACAGTTTCGAATAAGTTTTTTTTGTCAAGCGTGTCGCATACATTCATAGCGGGTGGGACAAACAGTGATATTCACTAAAATGTATACATTATAATGTCTATGGTTTTCAAGTAAAGGATCTGTCAAAGTGGAGAATTCCAGCTGTCACACTGACAGTGTGATTACTAGATTTTGACAGCTGGAATAATTGAATTTGACAATGACAGCTGTCAAAATCAAATAACCTAGCTGTTACACTAACAGCAACAGCTGGAATTCTCCACTTGGCAGATCCTTTACTCAAGTAAGAATGACAGAACTATTGACACTATCATGTATACATTTTAGTGAATACCGCTGAAAAGTACCGCTACTATTTCGAATCGCCCATTTCTGCCCGTTTTTGTGGAGTATATTTATCCATTATTTAAATTCGGGCGTCTACGCAACACAATACTTAAAGCGAAACTGATCTTAACGTCACATAACCAAAATGACGCGCAGTCAAAATGGTAATGGTACTTTTGCTCCACCTGTTATTATTATAGAATAACTTTTATATTTGACATTGGCTTTACTCATAGAAATGCTTAATATGTGAATCGTGCAATGGAGTTTTATCTATAGAACCGCCATGCATTTATTCCCGCATACTTCCGACCGTGGCCGGTCACTAATAAATGTGCATATTCTAAACCCTATACACATACACTTATACATACAATTAAGTGACAGATAGCGACGCATAAGTGACATTGAATTAGCGAGGCGGCGAGTCGTTAGAAGCAGCGCCCTTGGCGGCTAATCGACGAACACCAATTGGTGCGGTTTCTATAGAATTGGCGCGGCATATTTATTGTCGTCTTTACAAGTATTATTGGCATTTCTACATATAAGCTCATTGAAATCGTGTATTATAGTACGATGCTTTTACAGTAAAGAGAGTATAAATACTGCTTACGTATTTATTTCTACAATAAATGATATTCAGCATTGCATGTTAAAGCCACATTTCAAAGAAAGGGTCAGATTTTATGCTGCGATTATAATTATGAAAATATGTAATACAACAAAGATTATTATAAATATTAATTGGTGTTACTCACGTGTACAGTGCCTCGGCTCGTCTGAAGAATCGCCACAGTCGTTTACATTATCGCAGAATCGATTGATAGGAACACATCGTCTGTTATTGCAGGGATATTCTGAGATACGGCACTTGGCATCTGATGCAGATGACTGAGGAGCAGCAGGATCTCCTCGTACTTCGATATACATTGTCACTAGCAGCATCAGCCATATTAAAGTCTCGATACCTGCAACAATATCAATTAACTTTATGTATGAAACAAAGATGTCACTGTTATACAGTGTTGGTTGCGAGCTCTGCTAAATGTTTTAATACTGTATAATTATAAATGTATCTTTCTACTCCAGATGTAACATGATGTGGTTGATTGAGAATCAATTATAATATATTCATAAAAAATCTAGGTTATATAAATTCAGTTCAACCTCAAGACAAGTCTTTATTTAATTTTATATAGAAACATTATTTAATTTAAATATAACACTAGTTTCCATTAAATTAGTTTTACATTTTAATTGGGTGATGGTATTTAAAAATTTCACTCTTCTGACAAAAAAAATCGCCATCATCAGTCTCTCATAATGACTTGTCGAAATGTCTTAGACCGATACCACAGATATATGAGTAGGCCATACAACTGTTTGTATGAATATCAATATGGTGAACCAAGAAGACGAGTCTGAGTGAGACAATTAGTGTTTCCTTAGTTTTTCATCTTGATATTTAAATACCCAGTTGTGTGGCCTGATAATTTATTAGTGGTATCGCTTGGACTCGTAGAAAATAAACGATTTAAGTTAAATCAGTGGAATTTTTCCAAGAATTTTCCATTAAGCAAACAATTTTATTCTTGATTTAGACGATTTGTAATAATAGATTTTTACCACAATTTTTTATTTAGAGTTCTAGGCCCTTTCTTCATATTAATAATTTTTATTTTTAATTATAGTTGTTTTTATGTACAGCTTGAGAATAAATAAAATATTGCTTCAGATTACAGACACATTTAATAAAATTAAAATTGTGTGAAAGATGTTTTTTTTATGATAATTATTTAATATTAAAAATCTGTTGAAATCACCATAAATCTAATAATACTTTCGTTAATTAAACTTTGAAAGTTTGCCTGAAACTCAACCCTTGTCAATCAATCATGTTTTAGAAATTCGTCTTAATGGCAGTTAAATATATAAATTATTTTCAGAGTGCGTATATTTTACTACAATATTGCTGAAGAAGGCTCTCAGCTAGTTTAATATATTCTGCTTGAGTGCCTTCACTAAGTTAACCTGATTTTACGTCCTGCTACTGATAGAAGGATTTACGAGACACCTTTTAAATTAATTATTGAACGTGATATATTATTTTAACCAAATACACGGTTGCAATATATTATTATTTATAATATACGTGGGGGATGTTTTCAGGGGGTGAATATAGTTGATATTCTGTTGGTAACGGAAGACTGCTCAACTTCCTCCGTCACACCTGTTTCCTTATAAATAATAATATTCTTTATATTCACTAAACTTTTATTATAAATTTATGACACCTTTCCAACTCTCACATACTTGTGTTTAACGGCAGTTTAAGAAATAGTTTGAGGTAGATTTGTGGTTTTGAAGAAAGCAAAGTGGCCCGTTAGGCTCTATTGTTCGCATATTTCACTTCTAACTTTACTTTGGTTATTACGTGAATTCTCACTGAAGTGTTATTTTGCTTGGTGATATTTTTACAATTAAAACAATATTTTTTTGTAAGATGAGTCGCGTATTTACAAAACTCATTATGTCCACAGATATATATTTTAATAATCAATAAACATTTATTTATATACACATTTTGATGTTTTAGACACACCAACACTTCCCGAATTAATAATCACCTCGGTATTTACCCTAAAATCCAGGAAATCATAGTATACCTGGATCAAGACGATCGATCGGGATTTTATTAATATTATTCACGATCTCTTAGTCGTAATAAATAACCGATAATGTTTTTTTTACATGAGTGGGATTTGAACCAATGACCATTTGCAGCCACGCTTCTTATCTTTTGAGCTATTTATTACGCTGAATAATATATTTATATAATTTAATAGCTATTTATTTATGTACGTCATATTATTATTTTTTAACTGGACAAGATGTATTTTGGAAATAGGCGACTTAGATTAAAAACCTAACTAGATTTACACTTTTAATCCAAGAAATTAAAGTAAACTTGGATCGATGAACAACTGAAAAACCGCGAAAATTTCTAATTGGTCAACATCGTCCAATGTTCGACCAATTACGGACGATTTGAAGCAAGCTTATTAACGTTAACCTTACAAATATCTTCAGTAGGAGTAAAAATAAATAATAAATAACCTTTATCGATAAGAACCACGTTTATATAAAAACTAGATATTTGTAAAGGCTTTGATATAATTAAAAGGCTTCTGGTCTTTTGCTGAAAAGGTGCTCATTAGCGTGGGGAAATCTTATAAGTTAATTTTTATTCAGCTAGTCGAGAGGCTTAATCAAACAACACAATAAAGCCTTACAAGTATCCAAATCGACCATTATTACAGCGTTTTCAACATTTAAGGAATGAAAATCAGCCGAGATAAGGAGTTATTTTAGATAAAAAATATGCGAGAGGGAAGTGGACCTTCACAGCCTTTGGCCGCCATAAAACCTTTATTATGTTTAAGTAAGGAAAATATTGTGTAAATAAAACCCAACCCAACTTTGGTTGAATTTAACCCAACACCTGAAAATATTGTATATTTTTAATGTCACAAGCTTTAAACCGTAATTTTAAAATATAAAATACAAACAAATATATTATGCTTAGTATTGAAAATTTATTATAATAGCTTATGTTTTTATACAGGGTGGACTTGAAATAACTGAGAATATTTTATAGGATGGTAGCAATATAAGCGCAATTTTTTTTTTCAAAATTAAAAAATAAATAATTACGTATAACAGACACAATCCACACGAGACAGTCACTACTGAGTACTTCACAGAAACTACTGATTTCATAAGCACTATTAATGTGTGTTTCACAATGTTAATCTGGAAGTCATATTTTCTTCCAGCTAATAATTATTAACCGCTTTTATTAGTTGCGTATTACTATTTTTATATTTTATGTATTATTAAAATCACTGTACATATATTATTTTGTTTATCATCTTTGCGACTTGGGATCTCCCGTAATGCTCTTGTGGGACTGCAGCATGATACAATAATATAACATATAAATAAATAATTAATCAATAATCAGACAGGGAAGAATTACAAAAGGCTGTTTCAATTTTTAACCGATGTTAATACATTTTTTATTCAATAAGTGCAAGTAATTATTATTATTTATTTTTTAACCTAACGCATTGAATATTATTTATTAAATTAATACAGATTTAGGTGAGATTATTTCTACCCAGTGTATGAAGCAATATTTGTAGTTAAAAATAACCAATAATTTTATATTGCTTTAATAATATTATGTCCCGAAAAAATTAATAATTGAAAATATCGATTGATGAAGTTATTTAATTAAGCTGGGAAAATAAGATTATCTCCTTTCTTCGGGTTTATTCAAACACGTTTTCGTTAATAAGCTTATTTTTTTCTTCATCGGTTGAATGTTATTAATTAAAGATATTTTTGGTTTGCTTTATTTATTTAATACACCTTCGATTTTGTATAATATTAAATTGTCACGTAGGGTGTTTTTAATAGTCAATCAAGACGAGATGAAATGTCGGTGTTAAAAGTGTCTTTTATAACCTTGGCTTCTAGAATAGTGTTAATTGAAGGGTTGACCCAATTTTTATGATTCTCT
>JAGTTH010003128.1:0-22700 GCA_022606485.1 Agraylea sexmaculata | reverse complement strand
TGAATAGTGATTTTTTTAATTAAGTGTGTGGTTTGAAAACTTTAAAAACTTCTATAAAATGAATAGCGGAAATTTTCCCATTAATATCAGTCAGTGCACCTCGTAAAAATAGTAGCGGTGACAAAAAATGGAAAATTATCGACACAAGGTCAGTAACGCAAGTAATCTAGAATTTAAAGACAATATCATAAAAATAGTAGAGAAACGAAAGGATTAAAAAATTTTGGAATCGACCACTAGTAACTATAATCATAAATAATATAATCATTTACCCAATCGATGAAGGAGATTTATAATTATAATTAAAATATCCTTAGTATATTACGTATATGAGAAATGTAATGTATGAACTAATTAAAAATACAAATTATTAATTGTAAATGATTTTATAACTGCATACTTGGTATTATTGAGTGAGTATTACAGGTATCATATCGGTTATAGCGAGGATAGACACTAATAATGATAAAATCATAGGAAGAGCTAATAAAATTATGTCACATGCGATTTACTATTAATGCATGAGAAAAAGTATACTAATAAAACCATTTTTTCAACAGAATGAATGAATATCTTTACCATTTGTCTTTATTTGAATTGGTTTTTGAGAAAAAGCATTATATTTTGTTATCTATATTATATTCAAACAAAACTGCAATTCCTATAAACACTATAGAGTATGGTCATATTCAGTGAAGTGGTCAAGGAATGAATGCTTAAAATAATATCAGTTGGGAAACCTAGTCACTGGAGATATTTAAATACTTACCGGTTGTATTTGTGTATATTTATTTTTGCCATTTGATATGTAATATAAATAATATAATAGAATGTAATAATAAAGCAATATTGTAAAGGTAGTGGAGCGAGTGTCTGGTAATGAAGCTGCTAGTAGTAGTAGTAGTAGGTATAGTAGTATAATAGATATTGTGGGTGTGTGCGTGTCGGTGTAGTAGTGTGTGTGAGGGAGCTAGGATGAGAGTGTGTGAGTGTGATGCATAGTAGAGTGTGTGTGACTTATCATCTCCAAGTATTTCAAGAAGGACATTGAAGACAGCGATAACTCCGTGTATCGCCTTCCCGTGCGCAAATGTTCCCTACAAGAACAATTTTTGGCTTGCCCCCTTTTAAATATTGCATTATAACCTATTTAAAAAATACTCGTATGTTGGTAACACAATGGGGCACGTTTTTCCGAAAAAAGTGAAACGATATAACATCTGAATAAATTAGATAAGATAATAAAATAATAAAAAGAGATATTAAATAAAAACCTTAAAAAAACGGTTTTTCGGCCGTCCTGTAAAGTTGTGTTTTTCGACTCATCGCCGTCTTAGCGGAGCCCGTCGATATTTCAATGTATACATTGTATTTTTATCTTCTTGGGTTAATTTTTTCGACAACCTTAAGTAAAAATAAATCACTTTTAATTATCTAAGGCTGACTATGAGTTTTTCAGGAATACACTTGAAAATATTTTCACACAAGGAAAAATATATACATATGATAATGTTTACTTAATAGACTACGACAGTGTAGACTAAATTTCTCGTGCTCTATTTCAACCCCAAGTCTTAATAAAATTTATAAATTTTATTCTGACTTTTTTATCTTCTCTTTAGTTTACAGATATATTTAAATCGGGTATCCATGTTGGCGTTCAGTGAGGATGTTTATGAAAGCTCCGTCGCATAATATGTTATCGGATGGTGATTTGTGAAAACGATTGGCGTGTCTTGATTAGTTAGTGGGCTGGAGGCTTTATATAGATATTTGGTTCAGGGTGTGACACTGTGACAGGGGGCAGCAGTATAGGGTGGTTACTATGGGGGTGGTAATCCCCTGTCAGCGCTAGAGATGGATGACATACCACCTGATAGGCTCTCACCCCCACTACGCATGAAAATCCATCGTCCATACTGAAACAACCAATCTCCTCTGCAGATTTTACTACAACATATAATACAAAATAACTATTCATTATACCAACACTAATTGTAATCTTTTTTGATAGTCATCCAATACTATTAACACTATAATAATGTCATAAATTAAAATAATCCTGAAAACCCAACATGATCCACAAACCTACCATTGAATTTTTAATGAAAATATTTATTTATTTAATTCGTATTGTATTTTTGTTAAATCTGTTGAATCCATTCAGAGATTTAACATACTTGATGATTGGTGTATAGAGGTTAATTTATTTTTTCAGAATTATTTCGCTTTAATATAATGTTAGTATTTATTTATTTATTGCTATATATATATATATATATATATATATATATATATATATATATGTATATACATATATGATGACACAGAGTTTTTACAATTTATACATTTACAACTAAGCCTGGATCAAGGCAATTTTTAACCCAATCATTATTACAGATCTCCTGTAATAATCGATCAAATCATTTAAAACTCTCATTGAAGAGCTTTTTTTGTGTAAGGATATTTTTAGAGTTTGTAGACACAACAACGTGTTAATTGTTGTCGGTGATCTTAACTATTACTAGTTACACAGGTCACCGACTTAATAATCAGTATTTACCTTATAATACAGAAAATCAATGTAAACCTGGATCAAGACGATCGATCGCGAGTTTATCAATATTATTCCCGATCTCCCAGTCGTAATAATCGATCAAATTAATTTTTTTCTTTACTTGAGCGGTATTTGAACCCTAGACAACAATATTTGTAGCCACGCGTCTTATCCCCTGCGCTGGTAAGCTGGTTCTTATTTAAATATTCGATATTTATTAAATGTGTAAAAAAATAAATTATAAAAATTATGGTAGGTATTTTACTGTATATCCAGTATTTTATAAAAGGTGTCTTCAATTCACAAAAGATTTTATTTTATTAAAAAATACAATGTTTTTATAAAAACATCAAAATTTTAAATTCATTCATAAAGTGTATTAACGTTATATTGTACCTAATTTATAAATCATTGACATTTTAGAATTTTAAAAACAAACCAAATTCCTTCTACATGTTTAATACTACGAAGCTTTCAAGATTACTGATGAAAATATTCTACACAAGGAAATATATATATTATAAATATTAATGTTTGCTTAATTGAATACGACTGTTTACAGTCTCATGCTCTATTTCAACCCCAAGTCTTAATAAAATGTAAAAGCTTTATTGGAATTTCCTAATTTTGTATTATATTAATACATTATGAGCGTATTTACGTCCTTCTCAATTATTTACTTTGTCGTCGCTAGCCCATCTACGACTATCTATTGTAATGTATTATTCCATATACTTGAAGGTGTTGAGTGATTAGTTTATTTGAATAATAGAGCTTGTATAATATTGTATAGATGTTGTAAGTAATCTCTTTGCAATCTTGAAGATTCGTCCAGTGGTGTAGGAGGACAGATGTTCGGATTCTCAAAGCGATGTCTCTTGGGGAGAACACATATCGCGCCTGATTTATGATCTGGCAAAACCACCACCCTTCTTCTGCTACTTCTCCATCTTCTTCACATTCTTATTTCCCATATATTCCACTATGTCTGTTCACATATCTTCTCATATCGCCCTGTCACGCCGGAAACCTCCATTTGCAATTGCATCGTCACATACCGCCATATACGACAACATATCGAAAACACAACAACAACATCCTGAAAATATTTTATTATTATTTTATAATTTGATCCTTTTTACCAGAAAAATAGTAGTTAAACTAATATTCCATAAACTTCAAGTATAAAAATATGTATTCCCTAGGTTGGGATACTGGGAGCTTGAAAAAATAAAGCTTCAATTTGTTTTGGCGCTTATTTTTAAATCCTTTCCATGAAAACCCAAGAGGTATTCCACGGTTTATTAATCTGAAATTAACTAATAACTAAACAAAAAATACTAGATAAATTTATCTTCTTTTGGCACTGCATTCTTAAATTACACAAAACTGTATTTCTCGACTTGGCACAATAATTGAAAACAATGTCAATTTGGTGCAAGAAAACTCGTTTCTTTATTGGACATTACACTGATTACATTTCTTTATTACTTTATTACTTAATAAACAATTTAATAAAATCCCACCTACTTAAACGTCATATACATAACGCGTATATTTTCTGCGACGCTATTTCGACTGCTCCAGCGTATAATATCGTAAGTGCAAAAAAAAATCTGTGTGCTCTTAAGTCTTTATGGAACAGTTCCATATTAGATATTATACGCTGGAGCAGGCGATATTATTTGTAATTGTAATATATTATTAAAGAAATGGGCATTTAGGTTTGGGTTTTATGAATAATATACCATATTAGCTCTTAATATTATTATAATAATACATTATTAAAATACATGATACACGTTTTCATTTTATTTTATTAATAAGCTTCTAAAATAAACAAGTTATATGCTGTCCTTAAATTGAATATTATTTATTAGAAAAGATTTTTCGTAGTATACGTTTTTCTGTTAATAATCCATCGATTTATATAGTAATATTGAAATTCGAACATCTTTCTGTAATTATCCAACGCATTTTCATAATAAATCACAATTTTATTATAAATCTAGATACACACAATATGTCATTTTCAACTAGATCATAATAATAACCCATATGTGTAGGCAATACATAATTTTTATCTCTATGTAGGTATTTTTTTGTATATTTTATAGCCTTATAATATTGTCATATCAATTATATTTTCTAAAAAATATTATATTCATAATCAAATTTATAAAAGTATGAACACTATGTATTTATATACCTGCCTATAAAATCAAGAAAAAAATACCAATGTGCTTTTTTTGTTTAATATTTATACCTAATAATATATATATATATATATATATATATATATATATATATATATATATATATATATATATATATATATATATATATATATATATATATATATATATATTACAATTTCTTTATTATGCACAAGTTTTACAATAATTGATGGAACAATACATCTTTGGAAATAGACTTAGGTGTACAGAATATATTAATCATAATATATAATGAATAATACTATTACATTATAGAAAGAATGAGAAAAAACCCATTTACAAATATGAAGGTGTACAGATTTACTTAGGTATACAGATTTATTATTTCAATTTGACATGAATAATAGTATTAAATTATAGAAAGAATGGGAAAAAAATAAAAATCCACAGATACCTAATAAAGAAACGTAATAATAAAATACAAATGTCTGTTTTTAAACAAGAAAATCTCCGAATTAGGGGCAAAAGGTTGAGAAGAAACAAAGTGTGTAATGTTGTTCCATATGTATGTTGCGGAATCTTTTCGTGGCTTGCGGCAAAATCTACAAGCGGATTTCTATTATGTGCTTGTGTGTTTTTGTATGTGAAGAGGTGTGGGATTTTTTTGTTGGAGTCTGCTCTCTTTTCGGGTTTATTTCAAAGTAACAATTCCAGCAGAGATAAAGAGATGTTGGTGAAAAGGTGTCGGAGAGAGGAAGGAGGAAATCTTTACCGCCGAGGTTTCTTATTTTTATCGCGGACCAAACAACTTTTGCGGTGGGAACTGAAGATCTGCAGACCACATGGCGCCTGAAAAGGTTCAGTGTGCTTCAAAGGATTCTCAACTGACCCCAATGGTATATTTATTTTAAATAATATAAATATAAATCACACGTTTAACGGCTTTAGAATGCGAAATAAATAAATAACCAGCGTAATAGCTCAGGGGATAAGAAGCGGGGCTACAAATACCGTGCTCATGGATTCAAATCCTACTCAAGTCAAGAATTTTTAAATTGATTTGATCGGTTATTACGACTGGGAGATCGGGAATAATATCAATAAAATTAGTAGTAAAAATTGTTTGAGGTAAGGTTAATAACCAGAGTAATGGCTCAGGGGATAAGGCGTGTGGCTACAAATACTGTGGTCATGGGTTCAAATCCCGCTCAAGTCTATTTGATCGGTTATTACAACTGAGAGATTGGGAATAATATTAATAAAATCTCGATCCAGGTTTACTCTGATTTCCTGGATTGTAAGGTAAATACTGAGGCGATTATTCAGTCGGTGACCTGTGTAACTAGTAATAGTTAAGATCACCGACACACAATTAACACGTTGTTGTGTATAAAAAACCCTCTCAAAAAGACCCTTTCTAAAAATAAAAGCTCTTCGGAGCGTAAATAAATAAATATATCTTCAATTAAAAATCTTATGTTGGTAGATCAAATTTTGCAGGGACGCTTGATCGCAGGTGATATTTGATCTACAAATAATTAATAAACAATTTTCAATGTTAAAGAAATTTATTTAATGTATTTTCCACAATATCATATTGAGAAAGTTACATTATATATATTATATTACATATATTATATAGTGGAAGTAGGTAGGAATTACATACAGACGTCAACATTATCAACAGTTTTAATTGTTATTTAAAGAAATAAGTTTTTAATTTCCACTATATAGTTTTTATTATTTACTTGTTTATATTTATATAGTAGAAATTACAAACTTATTTCTTTAAATAATAATGGAATTCCATCCAGTATTCAACACGATCAATATTTTTCATTGTGTTGGTTTTATGTTTTTTTTTTAATTATAACTATTTATTAACCTTATGTTTCATAAAAAGAAATTTATGTCTTATGTATATTAAAAAGAGGTTAATTCATTACAAATGATTTTTAATTAATAAATAATAGAGATTGATGTCATCTTTTCTTGGGTGAATTTAATTTTGTTTATTAAATCAAAAAATTCCACTGAATTGACAAAATTATTTAATACCTTTTTAGTCTTGTCTTCATCAAACATCTCTGAGGTCTCTCAATAAATTAATATTTTTAAATATATATATTTTCTAATAAATAAAGATTGAGAATATTATGTTTTCGAGTTGATAGATCGTCAGTGAAAGCCCAAAGCAAATGTACGGTCTAAGCTTTTCCCACTAAAGCGTTGCTTGCAAATCCGGGAATATTACGCCCTGGATTTCATTCCCGTTATTCAATGTCACCATAGAGAATTATTTTGTACTAAACCACCATAACCAATATAAAATGAAACGGAAGAGCACTAAAAAGCGCAGTGCGTTTATTGCTACCCGCATTGAGTGTACATAATATTATTTTGTTAATTAGTTTAGTCGACTAAATCTGTTATATCGGTACACTTTTTATTTCGATTAATATTTATATTGTGACAAATATATCGATTACTAGTTGACATTGTATGAATTGGTCAAGATTACATCCCGCTGACAAGAGACCTCATGATTTCATTAGACGAGAATATTGTCTTCACAACATTTCAAATAGACTAATATCTTAACAAGGATATGAAATGTGTTATTAAAGTAAAAAAGATAGATGAAACTCATTGAATTGCTATTTTAGTTTAAATATATTTCATTCAACAGTGATATTTTATAAAGTATTTACTAATGACTTGATTTATTTTTATTATTACGACAAGATAAAGGAAAATAGGTTGAGAATAATATGATTTATATAGTTCTATCGATTAATACTCATGATACATTTTGATTTTTAATACTATTGATGACTTCTTTGTGAATGTTATGTTTAGTGTTGATTAAAATTAAACCAAGACGAATTTTTTATAACAGGGTCCATTTACTTTTTACGAAAATTGCATATTCCACATTAATCAGTTATTTTATAGTTTGTATCATTTAAATGTGAGAAAAACTTCAGAACTCCTCTTGCATAGAAAACATAATAATTACATGATTTTTCCATTTAATGTATATTGTTTGTTTTTTTATATAAAATTTAGATGATTATAGATTTTTTTCTATAACTCTTTATAGGGCAACTGGTTAATTTATTGACCAGCTAGATTTCTGTAAATTAAGGTTCATATCTTCATATAAACGTAAACTATACTTGATCTTTATTGACAAACTACTTCTTCCCGAACGCATAATTTTTATTAGTTTAACTACTATTGAATTTTACCTTATAGATATCTTCAAAAAGTCAGTTAAAATTTCAACCACAAATGTAGTAACTGATATTCTATAAAGGGATAAATGACAATAATAGTCAATTTAGAATAAATTTAAGCATTAATGGTGATACTGATGTTTCGATACTCAGATTTCTGAAGATATGCACATAAGGTTGGAACACAATTTTTATTGTAAATGAATTTTCAGCTCGGAATTTCATCGTAAAATTCTTAGTATTTTTTGATGCAATTAAAATAATAAAATCCGTATTTAAAATATAGTTCATAATTAATAATAATTATTGAGTCGAAAGCCCTGGTGTAAATTGATGAGTCTTGTTGCGCAATTGCTTTATCAGCCCGCACCAATAATGGATGAAGCCACTGTCATTTATACTCACAATGAAAAAACAACAATTCCATAAAACAATCAGCGTGTGGCAGATTAATAATATTTATATCAATTTTGTATTTGAAATAAAAAAAACCTCCAATGTAACGTTAGAACAATTATGTAAGATGCAACGTATTGCAAACTTTCGAATATTTACTCAGAAATATTTTTTCTAGTCACGTAGAGTTTGTTTTTTGATAATGAGAATGATAAATATTTTATCAAATCTTGACGCAAGCTTAATTATGATTCGGCTACATTTATTAATTTGACCGTATCGTGTTTTATTGGGTACGATCAAGGAGAGCCGACATATCAATACATTTTATTATATTGTCGTAAATACAAAAATATCGTGCAATAGCGCGTGAAATTATCGATCATGATGATAAAAATTATTACACAATATAACACGGTGTAAAGTGAATGTTATGTTGGTCGTAAATCTATGAAGATTTTCAATTGTGTTTGGTGCATTTTTGTGCCGTAAAAACGGCTTTTACTTTCGTTTTTTATTGTGGCATCTCTTTTAATTGACCATTCATGTAGGTTAACGCCGATTCATACAATTTTTAATAAAGTATTATAAAAGTTTATCTGAAATTTGATGAATACATATATTACCTATGTGCTGTCCCTAGAATTAATTATAATGTTTTTTTCATTCATACTTTTAATGATAAAGTGTTAATTAACCTAACCTTAACTAACTTCTCATAAGACTCATTTTGCTATAGACGGGCAAACTATCATTTTATATATTCCTTTATAAATGTATACATTCCTATAAAGTCGATTAATTAGCCTTTTGTTTTGTTTATTGGCCATTTATGATTTTTACGAATAATCTAACGAGTAATGTATTTTATATTTTCAAGTTAATAAAATTTTAATATTTGTGGATATACTCACACATTTATTTTTCTATAGTTTGACCTCACAATATTATTTAACAAAAAGCTAAAAATTGAGTAGTAATATAAACCTTGAAATGGGCCATTATATTTAAAAAAAATCCCAACAAAAATAACTTATCATTTTTATGTAATCTGTAATCTTCTATAATATATGTAGCAGTGAATTTGTACTAAGACTAAGAATATATTTTTACTACTGATTTTTTTCACTAAAAACATCAAAAACAAGTCCAATTATCCAAAAAAATAATTAAATATATTTTCAGTGCAACCAGAGATTCACTGAAACAATAGCTTTAATAGAAGACTGAAATTTTATATTATTTGAAAAATGTCATTTAAAAAAAATATATTAACATCAAAATAAATATATTTATAAAGTAAAATTGTCTAGGAATAATCTGCTGAAAGGGTATATAGTAATGGATTCCCAGGCACACGTCACTGTAAACACGTTGTAGAGTTAGTAAGATACACTTATGATCGGTTTTTTGTTAGTTAATTCCTCGCCTGAGCCTCGGGCGAGGCACTAATTAACAAAAAAACTGATCAAAAGTACAGCAAAGCAACTCTATTACCGTCTTTACGGCGACGCACGCCTAGGAATCTCAAGCTTTAGACGTAAAATTGTATCCTCAGTATCTGAAAAAGACTGTCTGTATATATTTGTATGTATGGGATAATTTATAGTTTAAATATTAAAATATTATATTTATTAAATAAAAATTTTAATCAATCAAAAATGTCTGTGTGCATACTGGTGATTAGTATTACGGCGAAAAAGAGTCAAATGACAGACTAGGCGGTGGATATTGTTTGTACTTTTTATTGTTTTTATGAGAACGTGACCTGTTCATAAATACAGTTATGATGATATCACAAAACAAGGGAGAGAGATGGACAAAGTAATAAGTTAATGAATCCTACCGACCACTGAGCTGCACTTTCCCCATCCTCTTATAATAACCACCACTTTTTTACCACCCTCTCTTCCTCTAATATACATACAGCCACGTCAAAAGTCACAATTATATTTTAAATCAATTAAAGGCTTTGTGTAAATCAAATAAAATATGTGTATATATATATGTATATATGGATAAGTATATATATATATATATATATATATATACATATATATATATATATATATATATATATATATATATATATATATATATATATATATATTCTTGACTTGACTGATAAATATTAATTGCGTATAACAGACACAATATACACGTGACAATCACTACTGAGTACTTCACAGAAAAATCTGATTATTGGTGGAAGTATATTAAATTAATTTTTTCAAATATTCATACGATACACTATCACCTAGTAAAATATTCTCAGTTATTTTGAAGTTCACCCTGTATATGTTATATATCTACATTTATTAAATTGATTTAAAGAAATAAGTTTGTAATTTCCGCTATATTTACAAGAACACGTAAAAATTATCCACTATACATATTTATTTACAAACACGGAAATTACAAACTTATATTTATTTAAATAAATACGAAATTCCATCAAGTATCCAACACGATCAATAATTTATTAAATTAAGGCGTGAAAAATAACAAGGCGTGAAAAATACATGGAATACTATGGATTTTCTTGTTTTTTTTGCTTTAATCAAAATAGAACTCAAAAATATAAAGATATCCTACAATTAATTGTTGAATTGTATGAGTAGTTCTTGAAAGAATTGAGGCAATTACGAATGGTATTTTAAAATAATGCATTATTTTATACATTTTATTTAAATTCATAGATATTTTATTAGAGGGGAAATAGTATTTTTGGTAATTTTAGAATATAAATTTAGCAATAACTAGAATTTAATCGGCCGTATTCAATATAATAGTGTAGTAAGAGTGAGTCATTGAATCATGCTAAAGTTGATAGTATTGGTGCATATATGAATAGAGCCGGTGTATACCAACGCTACTAAGCTTACCCTAGGCTAATAATTTTAATAAATATTTAGTTTATAACTTTTTGGTAGCCTGTATGTTGGTAATTATGGCATTCGAGTCATTATTATGTCTCATCGGGGCTTTATGAGGTGCGGGTTGGATTTTTTTAATTGCTGTTTTGTTTTCGAGCTTATTCCCATTCTTGACTTTGCTGTCATGTTGGACATGAAATCTCCCATTAGGTTAATGCCTCTTCCACTCTGAACTAAATACACTAACAGATATAAAAAAATACACCAACAATAATGACTACGAGGGGTGAGACAATAATCGTAAAATATGAATTATTGAAGGGGATGACTTCCGAGCTGTTTATTATTATTTTTTTGAATAAGGGTATTTGATCGATATTATAATTATTATACAGCAAATTAATAATTTTCGTTCACATTTATAATATAAAATATTTAGTATAATAATCACTCTCATTTCAGTGACATCTTGTCATCTAACGCGTCTATGAATGTTTTATTTTTATACATCTCTATTCATTTATTTTATGAGAGCATTATCTGTAGTGATGAATGATGCCAAATTTTAGGGGATTTTTAATACGATTGATATAATTTTATTGTTTGTTTTACGAGCGGGCTCGATTTGTTCTCATACGGGTTCGGTGAGATTTTTATCTGTATATAAAAAAAAAACACCAAAAAAGTGCAGTTGATTTTGTGAAGTAGTTGGTTCAATTAAAACATACGAGTTCAGCCTCCATTGTTTTGCTTTATTAATGTACGTACTTTTATTAATTGATTTATTGATGTGGCGCAGTTTTCGGTCTTTGTATTGAATCCCTCCTTTAATTTTATTCCTGGTAATCCATATTGAATCAAATTAGGTTCGACAATCTTTGTTCAACTAATAAAAATGTATTTATTTACATCTATACGCCTCGAGGGGCTTTTGAGTTGGTTTTTTAGACACAAAAACGTGTAAATTCATTGTCTGTTGATAATTTTAACTATTACTAGTTACAGAGCGGCTCTGCCCGACTTAAATCACCTCAGTATTCACCTTACAATGCAGAGAATAAGAGTAAACCTGGATCAAGACGATTAATGGGGATTTTATTAATATTATTCTCAATTTCCCAGTTGTAATAACCGATCAAATAGACTAGAGCGGGATTTGAACCCATGACCACAGTATTTGTAGTCTTATCCCCTGAGCCTGTTTTTGACGATTTACCAGTCAACCCCAGATTAATTTTAACCCATGATTACGATATTTTCAAATAGCTAAAGCTAATTAAAATTGTAATTGAACTTTCTCAACTTTTATCATCCACACTTATTTCTTGCCTGTAATGAAGATTTATAAAAATTAGGCAGCAAATTATGAGATCGGCCTAAAAAATGAGCTGATATATTAAGCTGGTATATCATTAATATTGGGTTATATCTTTTTTGCGATTTTGTATGAAATTAATATAAATTATGGAATAGGTAGTGATCTCATAGTATGATAATTTGACTATAGTCAATCAGCTTGATGTATTCCTTGTATCATATTTGATGGATTAAAAACCTCATTGAAGATTTATCATATACTTTATTCGTGGCAATATATCTAGTTATTAATTCGGACACTTCCGTAATTGTAACAGAATCGCGTGTATAAAAATCCCCGGCTTAGTCAATTGGAAACGAGCCAGAGGCAATCAGCAGAGAGGATGTTTCTCATTTACCGCAATTTGACAAAGCCGCGTTCCAATACAGAATGCCTTGTATTAATATGAGTATTTAGTATGGGAAATGGCAATTAGAGAAGCGACGATTACAGCAATCATCGGACGCTATGAGAACACAGATCATTTGATAAATACCCACTGAAGATCAAATTGTACATATCTCAAACACTCATAAGTTCACAACTAACAACACAATATATATATATATATATATTAGTCATCGCTATGCTAAAAAACAGAGTAATATTGTATTAAACGAGGAGGTTATTTAAGTACCTACTGGAATAAACCCTGACCCAAATTTTTTTTTTTTTTACTGGTTGTCAAATTTTCTATAACCCTTTAATTAATGTTGATATTATTTATATTTATATATACGTCCCGAGGGGATTTCTTTGTGAAAATTTTTTGAGACACAACAACGTGTTAATTCGCATTCTGCCCGACTTAAAAATCGTCTCAGTATTTACCTTACAATTCAGAAAATCAGAGTAAACGGGGATCAAGGCGATCGATTGGAATTTTATTGATATCCCAGCAGTAACCTATCAAAGCATTTTTTAAATTAATTTGCAGAAAAAGACAGTTTAAATTAGCCATTAATGAAAAATATTTTTTATTGATTGCAGAAAATATGCGAGTTGATATTTTACATTTTTTTTGTATCATTTTATGAGTTATTTATTATGTGTATTTGTAAAAAACCACAATATTTAAATACCGCGAATGGCGCAGATTAATAGTATCTGTTATAGATTTGCGGTGTGATTAATTAACAATATCTGATTTTCACCCATAGGTAGTTTAATAAGTCTTATTATTTTAAAGTTCGTGTTAACATAAAAAAACAAGACACTGTTCTGTAAAATTATCCTTTTATTTAATGAATTTTTGACTTGAATGATTAATTATATATGGTGCATGAATGAAGTTGAATTCACATTTCACTCAATGAATCGTTCAGCTCATTCACAAACGAATAACTAAAATAGACGACACGATGATAAATGTTATAAAATATTCATACATTCGCTAAGACATCTGCCAAGTCCATTCCACTTTGTGAAAATAATAAGACAGTCGAAAAAAAATGAGTGTTTAACATATGTTCATTTAGTCTTGAGACAACTTGTGTACTCGATGTACTTAACTCACATCATTACTCTACATGTGCTGTAATTTCACTACAGTTTTGCAGATGTCATATTTTTTTGCTAAATTAACCGCCTTCCTGTCTGATAAATATTATTATAATAACGCTAGATTCAAAACATAATTGAACCTAGCTTGAGTGGTGTGTGAACTTGTTATTAAAAACCGACAGGTTCTCGTATATTATATTACCTAGGAGGTAAATATTTGTGTCCAATTCACATTTGTTTTTTTTTTTCAGTAAAAAATATTGATAATTTACACGTATTATTTATAAAATTTGGCAACTTTAATTATTTATCTTAATGATGTTACGTTAGGTTAGCCAAGTAGTTAAATAGTTAATGGTTAAACCAAAAGGTTAGCTTAGGTTAACCAAAACTATTTTCTTTGGTAAAAAATTCAATTAGTAATTTTTACTTACAATTATTCGAAGCTCGATAAAAAAACTATGTGTATAAAAATTTTACAGGGCATAAAAATACAAATGTTTCATACAATTATTTTTATGAATAGGAATCAATATAAAAAAATAGTCAGATATTTTACTTTGTATTATTAACATATTCTGTGTCTCAGTTATTATAAATTATTAAATATAAATTTACAATAAATGTTGTGATACATTAATTAATGAATAAGTGTGAGATTTTGACATGAGGATCATTATTTTGATACCTAAAATTGCATTAATAAACAATAACCAGCGAAATAGCTCAGGGGATAAGACGCGTAGCTACAAATACTGTGGTCATGGGTTCAAATCCCGCTCAAATCAAGATTTTTTTAATTGATTTGATCAGTTATTACGACTGGGAGATCGGGAATAATATTTATAAAATCCCGATCTATCGTCTTGATCCAGGAGTACTCTGATTTCCTGCATTGTAAGGTAAATACTAGGGCGATTATTAAGTCAGGTAGAGAAACTAGTAATAGTTAAGATCACCGACAGATAATTAATGTTTTCTCTTGAATAAAAATAACACTTCTTACATATTTCATAAGTAAAATATTACGGGAGAGTATTAGGTCTTGCTACCTGTACCTAATATTGACAATACGTCATCTGTATATTATCTACTTACCATTTCCACTAATTCATTCAATTTTCCATTTTATTATTTATTAAAGAGTATTTATACTATTTGGATAGTAAGGTAGAGAAGCTGATGGATAATGATTCTCTAAACATTATTACAAACGTACAACTACTTCAGTGTCTTATGATATAAGGCTTCATCGTCAGTTATGTATGAATAAAATAAAATAAGATTATGAGTTGAATCATACACAATCATAAAAGTAGTTTAATTTGTGTCGTATATGGTTGATGGAGATCAATTAAGCTGGTTGCCAATTAGAACAATCACACTTTAAGTTGATGACGACTGAGTAAATCTTGGATGGCGGTGCACAGATCGCGCTATTCGCACGCTCTTTGCCTTGTACTCAATTAAATAACACGTTCAACACCAGATCAACTACTATTTCATCATATATCAAATATTTATAAGCTAAAGAATCTCTTCATTTGGTCATCTGTGCCTGTTTTTTGTAAGTATCTACTTTAAAATGGATGTGTGTGGTTACTTACTCTCATCTCATATGGGGACTCATGGGGGATGTTTTCTTAGAATCACACTACTAATTATTCATATTTTGATGTAATAGATTGAATTAAAAAGATTAAATATAACATTGGATATACAGTGACTCGTATAACATATCCATCATATTTCTTTGTTATTTTATTTTACATAAAAGAATATAACAATAGCATCAGACTGCAATATCACAACAGCATTACAGGACACCGCAGTCTTCATCGATGGGAAAAAAGAAAGAAATATACATTTTTAAGCTTATTATGCAAAGATAAAAAGATATAGATGATAAATAAGCAATAAAAAATATTACTACTTGTTTATTTTTCATTTTTTAAATTAAAAAATTGTCATAATTGATTAAAAAAAACCTTGCAAAAATGAAATTATGAAATCAAGCAGAACATAAAATACTAATGATTTGAAAATTTCAAATTAAATAACCCTAATAAATGATACTATGCAAAATTGGGGAAAATGGTTTAAGTTGCTTTTGAATTGTTGTCAAAAAAATTGCATCGTTATTAAAATATGAACAGGTTACTAATTATTGTCAGAAATGTGAATTTTTATAAATATTATATATTCGCCATTTCGACAAAATTTTAATAGAAATTATTTATTTATTCAACGCCCAACTGAGCTTTTACAAAAAAGAGAAAAAATGTCTTTATAACAAATAATAAAAAACAATGTTTTGAACAAAAAAAAATACAAATTTACAACAAAAAAGTATGATTATTAAATTTACAACAAAAAGTGTTACAATATAATTATTAACATTAACATATATTTATTACAAAAAAAATCCTCTAATATATGTACATATTATAGACAGAAACGAACCTAACCTAACCCAATTAGTTTTACCGGAACTAAAAGAAAATAAAATAAAAAAATATGTGAATCATATAAAAATATAATAATATTACTATTTTTAGCAATTTATTAATCAAATGTTTTAATTTATGATAATAACTATTTTCAATTGAATGTTATATATGAACTGTGAATGATTGCGTCACTTTGTATGAGCAATACTAGTTCGAATAAACTAACTGTCATATCGCACGCAACAATATGTGTGTCACTTAATTTCTCCTTTAAACACTCCACACATGGTATGGATACATCATACATTTTGTTGATGAAATCCTAAGTTAGTTATTAAATAAACTAGAGGAGGACAGGGTGAGCGAGTAGTTTATTACGTGACGAAGAACAGTCCGTGCCAAAGGACAGGAGCCTATTATTCAACCACATAACTCTAACATGATTGTTTCTAAATTATTACTATCTGCTATTTTATGTATTAAATCATCAATTCAAGGAGTCTGATAATTTGTTAAAGAATCCAATTTAAAAAATCTGTTACTATTATAATAATATTTAAATAGAGGAATGCCGTTAAATAATAATAATTGGTAACCCAAAAGAAAGTTCGCTTTTTTAAATGAAACATTTTTTGTTCGCAAAAAAAATTTTTTTTTAATATTTTGTACAAAATAATCACTATCGATATATAACACCTTCAGTTAACTTATAAATCCCATCTTTATAAAAATAAAGAGACTTTCCATAAGTGCATTTTCGACATCCCTTGAGGTGTTGAAAAATTTTTCCTTTATTAAGGTCACCTACAGAGCGGCTGTGTCAAATGTAATAATGGTCTTAGTATTCATCTTAAAATCCAAGAAATCAGAATAAAAATTGATTGATATTATTCCCAATTTCCCACTCCCAATAACCGACCAATCAATTTTTTTATTTGAACCCTTGATTGTTAGCCGGGAATTTTATTCTCTAAGTTAATTTTAATCAATAATTACTTAATTGAATTATTTATGTCAACAATAGTCCCAGTGGCGGATATAAATGTTCAATTATTTATAACGGATTTTATCATTTATTTCAACAAATCATCACTATAAATATGTGTATTTAAAGATTGTGTGTGGGGAGTAGTTTAGTGTATATAATTAAAACAGATCAGTTCACTTAAAGGGATACTTCCCATTGACACGCAGTTGTTAATTAGACGACAACCAGGGTCTCTCTTCATATAATTAACTCGCTTGCCTCATCAAACAAATATGCCGTTCGTTAAGAGGACTCTCGAGCCCAAATGACATTGTTGAGCTAAAAAATAGTATTGTAGGAAGACAGTTTTACGGTGATGGGTTGTGTCGGAGACTGAAAACCTTTTTCAATCATGCCAGTAGAGTTGAGTGCTTCTGTATGTAGGAAGTGAAGTGTCCCAACCAATATTAGATACAACACACCGACGAGACTAAATCAACGAGAGAACACACTCAGCCTCGATAGAAAACTATCGAAAGATTTTAACGTGGATTCGACGCAAGCAAACCGTCGAATTAAATCTATATTATATAATAAAAACGACTATTTTCTTGCTCAATTACCGTGTAAGCCTGAATTTTCATTCATATAAATCTGGTACATCAACATTTCATCCATACCCATACACATTTTGATTAATAATATTTTGTTACTCCTTTTTTTTAATTTTTGCAGGTATTTATTAAATAGAGGTATGTATAGATTACAAAAAAATATATTTTGAAACTAATTATCTATTATATATTTACAGTTTCCTGTATTTTTTACATCGAGTATTTTAAAAGGCGTGTATTATAATTTTCCTTTTTATTTTTATAAACCAGTTGAGTATTGTATTTTTGAGTACAAATATGTATATGTCAATGAATCATATAATATATCCCATTTGTTATTTAATATTATATACATTCATGTGGTAGAATTTTATTGATTAACTGACAGTTTCATCGATATATAAATATTTTTATATTGTATATATGTACCTAAACTGAAATATTTCAATTAAAATATGTATATTAGATAATCTTACTGTATATTGTATAATAATTTATTAATCTTCAATGCCTCTCAGTATTTTTTATATATTTACACCCAGAGGGGCTTTTTGAGAAGGTTTTTACAAATTTGTAGATATGTACCCTGATTGTACAGTAAAGACGTTTTTATTATTATTTTATGATATATATGGTAAGAAATTATATACATAGAGTTCGATCAAGGAATCGTAACACTAATGAGAGGGGTTTTAGACACAACAACGTGTTAATTGTGTGTCGGTAATCTTAACTATTACTAGTTACACAGGTCACCGACTTAATAATCTGTATTTACCTTATAATATACGCAATCAGAGTAAACCTGGATGGTGATGATCGATCGCGATTTTATTAATATTATTCTCGATCTCCCGGTCATAACAAACGATCAAATTGATTTTATTATAATATAGTAGGAAGCATCGTAATAATATAAGATATTTTAGTCTAATATTATGGTGGGCTTGGTTGGTGTGAAGTAGTAGTTGTAGCAAATATGTGGCAGGTTCAACCTCAGAGGCTGAGTGCAGTGAAGCTTGCTCGGTGTCTAGAACACCTGGTACCGCTAAAAGCTCTGCTGAATCAGTTCCTCAACACACACATGTGGCCCTAGCAAATCCAATTTTCACTACCTGCTAATGGCCTTCTCTCTCATACTATACGATTCATAAAGTAACCTCTCAGCTTTATTGCAAATCTTTTTTCTGCGTGCCGCTGTCACAAAACTCCCGAGACTCCCTAATAAGTCGCGACGATGATGAATAGCTCCACGAGAACACACCAAAGGAATCTTTATCATACCTTGACGCCTTCCCTATTGGCGGGAGTCCCTTTATAAGGGGTTGGCCTTTAAGGGAGAATATAGTAGAGATGGTTTCCCAGGCCACCACACAGCAATGAGTACTTAAGATCTAGTTAGCTAAGCTAGATCTACCAAGTGACTCCGGTGCCGTGAATCGAACCCGGGAGTCTTCACTCACGAATCCGTTACAATAACCACTGGGCCACTCAAGGAATCTTTATTATTTTAATAAATATATATGATTCACTGTATTTCTAGGTATAATTTTGATACAAGAGTTATGTTACAGAATTTATAAAATAAGTCCTAATTCTTCTTTTTCATTTATAAATAACTTAATTCTTGTGGTATGAATGAAAAATGTTACACCAAATTAAATTTTTCGAAACCAAAGTATTTGATTCATATGGAGGAAACATTTCGACTTAAGAAAATTCTCACACTTTCATAGTAAAAAATAAAAATAGATGATAGAATAATCACAGAGAAAAGGAATTATTAACAGTAAAACATTTTATAACGAGTAAATGTCATTTCAGATCCATACCTACTCGTTATGTGAAACAAACTTTCGTATATAAAAAAATTATATAACGTGGAATGCGATTTTATTTGAAAAAAATCTAAATTAATTATAAGAGTTTACGATTAAAAAAATATTATTCTTTTTCTTAAAAGAAAACTGTCTAGATATCATTTAAATTTTATTATTTTTAAGGATGCGTTACTCATTAATTGCGAATTATTCGTTATAAAAGTTTTCGCTGTAGTTATTTTTATTATTATCATTTTCTACTCATCTCGCATATGACAATATTAAATATTTATGTTTCTTTCCAGCTTTTAGGTAAAATAATACATTCCATTATATACCAACCAGCGTAATAGCTCAGAGGATAAGAAGCGTGGCTACAAATACTGTGGTCATGGGTTCAAATCCCACTCATGTCAATAATTTTTAAATTGATTTGACCGGTTATTACGACTGGGAGATCGGGAATAATATTAATAAAATCCCGATCGATCACCTTGATCCAGGCTTACTCAGATTTCCTGGATTGTAAGGTAAATACTGAGGCGTTTATTAAATCAGGTAGAGAAACTAGTAATAGTTAAGACCACCGATAGACAATTGACACGTTGTTGTGTATAAAAAATCCTCTCAAAAAGACCCTTTCTACAAATAAAAGCTCCTCGGAACGTAAATATATAAAAAAACAAAAAAATGAGGACATAGACAGACTTGTCATCATTTTTATTTTGGTTTATTAAAAATTTAATTCTTGGATAATTGTGATATTTAAATCATCCGTAATATTAAAGTGTCGACATTAACATTTAATATCATCATTGGCACAATAGCGTGATTCAATGAAGGGTATGAATCAATATAATTGGCAAAGTTTTCACCATCAGTGTTTAATCAATTACAAACAGACAGATGGACAGGCAAACAATCTGCCTATAAATCGAAGGGTGTATATTGAAGTACATGAAACAGGTACTCGTGATCTCAATTCACACCGCTACTATAATTCTATCCTGATTGGATGCGGAAAGTAACCACCCTCCCAATATTCCAGGTATATGATCCTTGTTTAGATTGCTTGATTTCTCTAACAGCGATCAAATTAATTTTGAGAATATTATGTAGTGAGAATATCTAAAGGTAGTAAGTAAGACCTTCGCTGTCTGCTTTGATAATTAATCTAATATGTCACAGTCAGAGATGTGCCAAGCTCAAACGAATATTATAATATTATATTCTAATTTCTTATAAATGCACTCATATAAAGATATTCGACGTCTTTATGATTTTCATTATTCTACTGATAGGTGTAATACTATAATATTCGTTAGACTTTGGCTCATCTCTGGCCACAGTACAATAATCTTCAACTAATGTACATAAATGTATTCCTAAAAACTAACTTCATTTGGAATAAATAAAAAAACACCCAAACAAAGAATATTGCTAACAATTAAGTAAAATTCGTGATTCAGGTTTAACAACTGTAATTTCTTTCTGCGGTCTGTCGGTGGTAATTTTAATACTTACTTACACGTAAAGTCACTTTTATTTAGTTTCATTACTCATTGTTGTGGCGTTTATTTATCCATTATAAAATTGAGGCGTATTATACGATTTGTTGGGGGGAGAAATTGATCTAAACGTCACATAACCAAGATGACATACAATCAAAGTGGTAGCTGGACTTTTATCCCACCCGTTGTGTAGATTTTTAGTCAATAACAATATAATAATAATAAGTTGACGTCACTTCGGCTGTACTTATAATACTAAACCAGTCTTATAAATGATGATTTTCTTATAGCAACATTATTAAAAATAAGAGAAATTTAAATAAATTCACATATAAACATAATATGTAAATGTATTTAATAAATGCCTCTTTTTTGTATGATTTTTATTGAATATTTTTCAACTAAATATTATCAGATTTCAGTTTCCATAATATTAATATTGAAATGTTTGTATATTATAATAATATTCGGCACACGCATATAACGGATCAATGCCGTTTCACATCCAAACGCGGCAATTTCCCAGTCAGATACATTTTCGAAATTACACAACAGGGAAATTTGAGATCCTGTCATACGATCTACAGGAACACATACCATACAACACAAAGCTGCGGCTAAACCTATCTCCATACTTCTATCTAAACTCTAACAGGTTCACATACAGAGCGACATAAACCTCAATACAATCGAACATGGAATTATCATCAATTAATAAGTATTTAAGCATTTTCAAGACTATGAATTTAAATTAATTTTATTTAGTTTGAATCATTTTTAATTCTAACAAAAAAAAATTTGCACTTGAAACTGTTATCAAGTTACAAAATTAATATTTATTTGGTCTCAGTAATATTTTAATACAACTGAATCATTATCAAAATCTAATTTTACCTAAAAAAACTATTCTACTCATTAAAGAAATGTATTTGATGTAACTTCCAAAATATTACATCGTTGAAGTTACATTTAATAATTTCCTTTAAGTATGGGTTTCCACTTATACGTCAAGAACATTAACAATTTATTCTACTCATGTTTTTTTCAATAAAAATACAATGATAATGAAAACATCAGCATGATGTGATAATTAAATCAAAATTCAGTAATTGTTACCGAAGCAAATTTATTTAATTCCAATATGTATACAAATTAATGGAGGATAAGTTATGCCAAGACGATTACAAAAAAAATACTAGATTGTATAAAAAAAAAATTGAGACCGACGTAAGT
>JAGTTH010003118.1:0-11843 GCA_022606485.1 Agraylea sexmaculata | reverse complement strand
ATTATTTTAAGTAATCTTGATTCAGCCCAGTTTAGAGTTATGTGTTGGTAGTTGTCAATGTTTAAGTTGTTAGGGTTTGAGAAAATCCAGAGCAAATGTGAAGCCTGGACCGAAAGCAATTTCGTGTTGTGATTATGTCGTAAGCCAAGCCAAGCCATGAGAAATACTATGGAAAAACACACGATACACTTTTATTATTTTAAACATACATTTTAAAAATATATCCATCATTCGTTTTGATTAATAACATGGTATTTAATTACAATACTATAGAAGAGCTCCATAAAACCCAACTTAACCCATGAACTTTACAGGATTATAATTTATAACGATTATCCATAGGATGTATATAAATATTACTATGCTGTGGATAAATATTACAATTTTTTCACCCTTCATTGTGAATAAATATAATTGCACCAAATATGTAATAAAATTGGCTATTTATTAGTATGGAAACTAAAAATATCCATTAACAAGTGACTCAAAATGTAAAATTTTTTTTTTTAATACTTTGGTTATAACCAATCTGACCTTAAGTTAGTAAAAAAACTATTAAACCAGTCAAAAATTTATTCAAAGAAAACATTTTTTTATTTAAATTAAAATTACATAATAATTTGATCAATACAAAGTATCTGAATAGTAAAAATGGCAGTTTTTAGTAATTTAATTCAAGGTTTTAAATACAGCTTATCTCTTCAATAACTGGCCAAATTATTTTTCTTTAAACGTTTATATATAACAATATTTTTAAATATTATGTGTAAACAATTTAAACTGTTTAATAAAACCATGAATTGAGCTTTACTTTATATGATATTTTATTTTATTAACATGAAAATGTTTAATACTTACATACTAACTTTACAATTATTATTAAATAATTTATTTTATTTTTCAGGTATGATCATATTCGTTGTCATCTCAAAACAAATACAAGTAAGCTGTTGTTATTAAATATATATATAACTTTAAGAAGTAGCCCTTTAGTATTATATAGTGGAGAGCAAAGAGTGCAATTGTAGTTTCAGTCTATCGAATTTTCGTACGAATATCGAAGAAATTCAACCATTTGTATGCGCATATATTCCCTTCAAATGCACTTCATGAGTCAAAATTAAAATACAAATCGAATATAAAGTCACAATCATATACACATGTTTAAGAACTTGACATTATTTTGTATTCGATCTTTTCAATTGAATTTAATATGTATAAAGCACGTACATATGCACACTCTGTCTTGTTTCACAAACTCATTTCGACCTGGTATTAAATTGTGGATTCGAAATGGAAATGAAGAGAGTTTCCATTGACTGCAGGTTGCCACTGTAAATGTTGTTATTTAGTCAGAGTACTTCCAACCTCTTTTCCTTTTGCTCCTGACATAACTACAGTAAACCGAAAGCGGTTAGTTTTGCCAACTTAATCTTATTCATTCACCCGTCTGTTGAAGCCGGCGAATAATGAACGCTGCTATTTCACATCTAATGAAAAAAATGCAAATTCCTTCATATTGTACACAAACAATGTCAGCAAATAGAAAACAACATAGTTGACCTGTACAGTATACGAAATAAAATCCCCACAAGTTGTACATTATCAGTTCAACAGTTTAGGGGTGAATTAAGGTCTTTGTGACAAGCTTTCTCCATTCGTTTCTATGTATCTTCGAATGCAACTTCCTAAGCTTTTAATTACTTCATGAAATCCGCTTTAGGCTTTTGGAAATTATAGTAACACATAACAAACAACAATCATAAACTGATGATTATGTACCAAAATATTTTAAACTTTTTTTTATGATCTGAGAGGCACATAATATACAGGGTGGACTTGAAATAACTTAGAATATTTTAGGGGTGGTAGGGCATAGCAAATATAATCGAAAACAAAATTATTAATTAATATTAATTACGTATAACGACACAATATACACGTAACATTCACTATTGAGTACTTCAGAGAAACAGTTGATTCCAAGATGGTGCCCCAAACTCGATTCCAAAAGCACTATTAATATTATTCATAATTTTTTTAATTTTTAATTAATAAATATTAAAAAAAAAACAATTATTCTTATGATAGATACCCTACCGCCCCCTAAAATATTCTCAGTTATTTCAAGTCCACCCTGTAAAGATTAGAATTTATTAAAACTAATCTATTGTATTTATTTCCGCTTACAAAAATATGAGTTCCCCATTTTTTTTATTCATAATGAAGTTTTCAGATGTTTTAAGTTACCATTTCCTTTATAAATAAAATTTACAGTGATTAAAATTCCGTCCTTTTCAAATATTTCAACAAAATTTCACACGAGAAATAATATTTTATCAATACATGAAAAAATCCATTAAAAGATTATGAGGATTTAAAAAAAGAACAAAACTATATTTACAAAAATAAAAATAACAAATTACCCACATTACAATTAGTCAACATACAATTTATCAAATTATTATATCAATCCATTAATTTGTACCTGCTACTTGTTTCTTATGTTTCCAAATTTCCAATACATATAAAAGAGAATTAATTTACAGAAAATATAATGTGTATATTATTAATTCCGTGTTGAATATTGTCGGTATTGGGTTCAAGTTATAAATGATATGCATCCAGTTTAAATACAGTTGTATGGACCGTAGTTTCGATATAATTGCCGACAACACCACAAACAAATGTCCATGGGGATTGACCTGAGATGTAACCCAAGTTGTTGTCGTTTACCATAATTACAATACCAATTGACATCTTAATCACATTAATGAAGGTCCGTAATAAACACGTGAAGTGTGAAAATTACCCCGAAACCCAACAAAGTCGCATTAGGCGAGAATCAATACGCTCGGAGCTTATTTATTATAATTTAATACTTGGCTCGGGTTTTTGTGTGGTGTTGATTTATTGTTGTAAAGAATGCATAAAAGCCTCGAAGTGGCTGAAAGGCGGTGAAAAGCCTTGTGCACGAGAAACACGACACCCATTCATTTTATATTTCCCATACAAATTAAGACGGCCCCCATTACACCTCAATGACGTTCGTTTTTGGTTTTATTTTAACACGTGAATGCATCTTCCCATTACTCCATTAACTGGTTTTTAAAATCGTCCTCGATCCACATTAATTATTTTAAATTTTATAATGAAGCCTGTATGATTGCTTACAGCAGCTATATAATTTTATTTCTACACTCAAATATGTTAATGAAAGATTTGCATACTCTCTTCTATAATATAATTTTATCATAACAAGCTTTTATAATATTTAATCTGATTCTCGAATTCACTCTGATTGCAGTCAATATTTTATTATATTATAAGATATATTCAAAACCATGATGGACAAGTCTTTTTTAAGAGCTTTTAAATATGATAATATTTCTTCTGCTTATGCACACTGAATGAAATGAATAAAAACAAACAAAAAAATCACACAATTAAATACGTATATAAAAATGTCTGGTAATATATATTTTTTAATGTTTGGTTTATTATTAGCCAAGACGCATGGCTACAAATACTGTGGTCATGGGTTCAAATCTCGCTCAAGTCAATTTTTTTATGATTTGATCGGTTATTACGACTGGGAGATCGGGAATAATATTAATAAAATCCCGATCGATCGTCTTGATCCAGTTTTACTCAGATTTCCTGTATTGTAAGGTAGATGCTGATTATTAAGTCGGTGACCAGTGTGACTAGTAATAGTTAAGATTACCGATAACACGTTGTTGTGTATAAAAAAGCTCTTTGGGGCGTAAAATAAATAAATAAATTAATATATATATATATATATATAATATTTTTATAGACAAGGTTTGAATGGAACGTTGAAAATTTATAATTTATGGACACCAAAGACTGTCAGAATCGTTATAATTCCGTACAAATCTAGACTAAATCATTAAATTTATAATAATATAAAAAATACATACAAAATTTCAATAATTATTCTTGGTAATAGATATTTTTATCCATCGCCTTATCTGCACATAATTATTCCATTATACATAATAAATGCGATTGTCAATATAATGGCATTTCGAATATGGATGGCAATATCTTTCACATGTTCTCCACCCTGAAAAGAGAGTACCGTATTCAGCGCCTGAAGAAATATCTTCCTGAACATGCATCCATCTGAACCAATGTGAATACATTATACAGTAGTAGTCTCCTCGCACTACTTTATACTCCAACTACTGAAATACACGTGCCTGCAAAACTGCATTGCTTCTTACACAACTCCCTGAATTCATAATTAACGCCATCCCTATTACCTGTCATTATGTTATAGGTATTAATCAAGACATTTAATAGTATTCGATATTATATTATTGTATCATGCTGCAGTACCACTAGAGCACTACGGGAGATCCCAAGCTGCAGTGATGATAATGCAGCACTCGTCAGTTGAACAAAATTATGAGTAATAACAGAAGAAAAAATATACGAATTATATAGCGATTATTTTCATATGTTTTAAATAGATATTAAAAATTACTTAAAATCGTGTTATCTAGGAAGAACATTCATTTCTTCCAACAAAAACCACCAAGTTTTTTTTATTAGTTAGGAACGTATATTTTCGATAAACATTCATTAATCTTTATATAAAATCGTTTATATATTAAGAACATACTTATATTATTCTTTATTAGGCATAAGTTTTTACAATGATTGATAGAACAATACATCTTTGGAAAAAGACTTAGGTGTACAGAGTATATAAATCTTTTTACCTATAACTAACATGAGAATGTTTTATTTAAATTTGACATGAGTAATAGTATTAAATTATAGAAAGAAAATAAAAACCCATTTACAAATTTGAAGATTAATAAATAATAACAACGATAAAAGCAATATTAACAAAACAGTTACAAAATATAATGCTTAAAAACTAAATAACAATTTGTTTGGGTAAAACCAAATTTGAGTTAAGTGGATTATTAGAAATTTTATTTTATTTTTAAAAATAATATCAGTTTTGGAAGTTCATAAAAAAAATACTTGTATGTAGTTATTGCTTGATTACTATTAAATTTGCTTATTCTTGCTCCAAATAAATAATATATTTTATAATTACATTATTCGGTTTTTAAATATTAAATCACATCACCAGTCACTAGTACGCATTTTTATTTAAATTGTATGCTTCCGGTTGTAAAAAATCACAGATTTACTTGCTCCTTTATTTGATACTGTGTTTTGTGTTGTTTTCGCTGTTTACTTTTTGTGTAATTATTATTCGACTTCAAGTACATTATGCAAAATTCATAGTCTTTATGTATGTATACTTGATTAGCATATCTTTGAGTTTGTCAACGGTGCAAAATAAATTACGAGTTCTTTATGCAAATGAAACGTCAGCCACTTCTTGGACTACGAGCTGAATGTATGTGGTGCATTTTCTCACTCTTAAATATGATCAGCATAACACCTGTATCTACTTAATGGCTATTCTTGTATATTAGTTACCTTAAATGAGCCGCCTTGTGGCCCAGTGGTTAGTGTAACGGATTCGTGAGTGAAGACTCCCGGGTTCGATTCACGGCACCGGAGTCACTTGGTAGATCTAGCTTAGCAAACTAGATCTTAAGTACTCATTGCTGTGTGGTGGCCTGGGAAACCATCTCTACTATATTCTCCCGTAAAGGCCAAGGTGACCTGGCCAACCCCTTATAAAGAGACTCCCGTCAATAGGGAAGGCGTCACGTTAAAAAAAATATGATCTCCAAGTTACATAGATGAGGGTATCGAGCGTATTCAGTCATAGTGAAGGCAGAAGGGCGTGATGTATGGAGGTGAGAGACCTCACTTTGTCAAGAGACTGTGGAAGTCTCGGCTGAAAAATAACTACACTGAATCAAAGTGGCCAGATACAGACAGTCAAGCTATTAGTTACTCGACCCTCTACGAATATGCTACTGGCTACTTACTAACATCATATTAATTATCTTGCCACACTATTATTGGACCGACCAGACCATCCTCGCTACAATTAATTCGATACTGAATACCAGATAACAGTACCTACATACCCCACGATCACGTTTATTGAATACGATTAAACTTGTGCTAATAGCCGATTATATCATTGGGATTTAATCGATTCAAACTATGTGTATAATTTTATATACGGAGCATATCCTATGTTAATATTACATTAAAATGACTAACTTCCCGACTAACCCAATCATAAGACATGTAAATAAAACCAAATATGTCTCGAGGAAACGTAAGTTCATTTTACCAAAACTGATATTATTTTTAAAAATAAAATAAAATTTCCAATAATCCACTCAACTCAAATTTGGTTTTACCAAAACAAATTGTTATTTAGTTTTTAAGCATTATATTTTGTAACTGTTTTGTTAATATTGCTTTTATCGTTGTTATTATTTATTAATCATCAAATTTGTAAATGGGTTTTTATTTTTTTCCCATTCTTTCTATAATTAAATACTATTACTCATGTCAAATTTAAATAAAACATTATCATGGTAGTTATAGGAAAAAAGATGTAAACACTCTGTACACCTAAGTCTATTTCCAATGTTTTGTTCCATCAATCAATGTAAAAAATTATGCATAATAAAGAAATTGTAATATATATATCCTATGTTACTTAACTCTACAATAATTACTTGTCTTTTCTTATATTGTTTATTCTACTTAAATAAAAATCTTCGATAGACTATTGCGACTGTGAAATTGGGAATGATATTAATAGAATCTCGTCATATCAATTGTAAAGTTCCTTGGGCGATTATTACCATAATAGTTAAATTGATTGCCAAGAGGTTAAATTATAAAAAATCACAACCGTTTAACTATTCTATTATACTTTCAGAATCAAAATGATTGCTTCCTACACCTTACTTTATTTTATTTACATTTTTATATAATATTTTTATATACTTTATTATTATTATTATTATTTGTCTTGTCTGTAAAAAAAGCGTTTATATGCAAATAAGTAAATAAAAGCACCCAAATCCAGTATAAATTATTTTTCTAATATTGGTTTTAACGGATTCTCTTAAGAACCTAAGTTGTTCATAAAACTATCTTGAATACTAAAATTTTCCTTCATTTCAATTTAATAAAATGATGACTCCAAGGAAATTGTAAATTCTGAAAAAAAAACTGGTTTTACTTAGTTTGATTCGAAATGAATTTGTGTGATTTTGATTGTGAGCATCTCATATATTCTTTTAGAAATATTTTAACATATTATTAAATACGCAAAAAAATCAATCGTGGTCTTTTTACTCGTCCTAATATTAATTACATAAAATTACTTGAGAAAATAAATATTAATATATGTATGTATGTTCAATGTTGTGTTGTTTGAGATGTCGTTTATTCGAAGCATACTTGATTTTGTTAACAATATTTTTAACAAATTTGTATTATAAAAAATGTTGAATTGTAATCAAGTTGTCAGATCCAGTGTTGTCTGAAATGTTTTTTTGTGTACCTAATGACAAGCGAGAAGTCTTATTGTCGCATAGGTCGAAGGGAATGACCGTTGATGACTGTTCTCATAGTATGAACAAGCTTTAAACCCAGGGCCCTTCACCAAGATGATAATATCATGGCACTTGTCTACTTGTCATCTTCTGGATGAGGTCAGCCACGTCTATTATCCCGGAATTCGTATTCATCCCATAGCTGCACTCCCTTTGTCCGCATTAAACCTCCTTTCTTTAATAGCTTAATCAGTTCCAACGACAACTTCTGCCCAAAAACTCAATTCAGCCACATCGCCCATTAAACCGCTAGAAATGTTTGTTACAAACAACATTTGTATGCCAAAATTTGATACCTTAGAAATCTTAACTATTTAAAATTTTATTCTATATAGTACGCATGTATACGTCTTTCACAATCCATATATTGCTTCTATACTTTTTTTCCATAATTTATAGTGAAACTCTTAATATTTATATATAGAGTGGTAGAATTTGATTTTAACTCATGACCCTCTATCAAAATCTGCTTCGTGTATTTAAAATATATATTTTTATATTAGATTTACTATTATCATTAATATATCACATTCTTTTGTTTTTTCAATAAGTTGTACATTAAATCTAGACCGAGAATTCATTTTTATATACCTACACCCCAAAGGATTTTTTACTATTTATTTATTATATTTACGCTTTTTAAGGCATTAACTTAAAAAATCAATATAATAATGATTTATAAAACGTGAAAATAGTTACGGATTCGACAAAAAAAGTGTATGTTGAAAATCAAGGATCTTGATTTTTTGATTAATAAAAAATAATTATTCTTTTATTAAAAGAGCATCGTGTGCATTTGCTAGTTACTATTACCATTTACACTTAATTAGGTCTTCGATAACGCTTTCAACATTTACCTTACAATCCAGGAAATCAGAGTAAACCTTGATCGATACGATCGATCGGGATCGTTCCATTCAACCCTTGTCTATAAAAAATATTATTATATATATTAATAAATTTATTTATTTTACGCCAAAATGAGCTTTTTGTCAAAGGGGTTTTTTTGAGAGGGTTTTTATACACAAGAACGTGTTAATTAATTGTCTGTCGGTGATCTTAACTATTACTAGTTACACAGGTCACAAACTTAATAATCAGTATTTACCTTACAATCCAGGAAATCAGAGTAAAACTTGATCAATACGATCGATGAGGATTTTATTAATATTATTCCCAGTCGCAATAACCGATCGAATAATTTTTTTATCGACTCAATTTGAAACGACGCGCCTTATTCCCTGAAGTATTATATTAATATTATTCCCGATCACCCATTCACAATAGCTGATCAAATACTCACGTTCGTCTATGCAAGCAATGAGTGGTGGTTTATTCTGAAAATATTATTCATACACTAGTTGTAATAACAGTGTTGGGAGATGAAGTCCCGTCAAGTAATACAGCGAGAGTAGACACCATTAATAATAAGAAGTATGTATGTTATCCTTAATAGGAACACGATTGTCGAGGGGCGTATCGCTGTATAATGGAGGCTTGCTTGTAAATTGTGATGGTGGTCGTCTTTGTATTAATTGATTTGGCCAATAAAACTAGATTATCTCGTTGAACTCGTTTCCCTATATACAAACAGGTTGAATCATTTACATTTTTAGCACGTTTCCAGATGCGAGATTGGCGCATAAATGCACCTATTAAAAGCTGACACTCTAACTTTATATCGTCCGATAAATGTCCACTTTAATACGAGCCGCCCTTTAAACATAACACCCCCTGCTTCTCAAATATGTACTTGCCTTCTTGTTGACACCTTATAAATTATATTATATTCTAATTAACGCTTCCCTCCTCGTCCAATTAACAAACTTTTGCAATATCGGATACTTTAATCACCCACCAGGCGGAATAATTCATTATTATAATATCCTAAATAAAATATTAATTTCCTTCCTTGATTCCTAAAAAGTGAATATTTTTTAACAAAAATAATGTTTATTTATTACAAATTTTCTCTTAGTATATGCTTTACTTGTATACTTAGATTCGAAACATGCATCAGTGTCGATTTTATTTACATTCATTATATTAAGCAGTTAATATTATGCCTTTTATTTCAATTCATTTGAACCCCTATAATTTTATAGGATATTTATCTTGAATTTTATTATATAATTTATTTTATTATTAACCCCATGTCATGTATTTTTTAAATTGTAAAAATTCAACTAGTTTGTTGTAATTTAAAGTGCATAAAATAACTGTTGAAGTGGAATTTCATGTTTAATAATAATTAATTATAGATAAGAAAAAGTATGTTCGATTTCAAAAGTTGAAAAAGGTTTACACAATTCCAAAAAAATCGATCTAACCCCACACCACTGATATTAAAAGGCCAGACAATGTGGATGAAACATGCCAAGATGGCTGAGTTTGACTCAGATTCGTCTGCTTGGTCTGCCATCTTGATGTTTATACATGCAGTTGTCTGGCATTCTTATCGGCGATAACGTATTAACACGTGTCAATCTGGATGTTGCAATATTTTAATCATTTTTACTGATATATTTAATATTTATTTATATTTGTAATTCAAATAATACTTCGGTGGGTTTAACGTGAAGGTATTGTGACCAATAAATGGTGGTTTATGTGAATGCAAGCAAGTTTGAGATCGGAACTCGGTTTGTCCACGTCAGGGGAAGAATGTGTTGAAATTTGTCAAGAAGATAGTGAGGTTTAATCCATACATGTGAGGCACAAAGTTGTAATGGAAAACGTGTATCTAGATTGTAGATGGTGGTAACTGTCACCGTCTAAAATCTGACACATACTCTACAAGAGATCCTTGCAAAAGATACTGAAGAGTCTGACTCCCCTTTCAGTTCGATAAAGGTATCTTATGTACAAACAGGAGCGCCCATTTATGTACAATCTTATACAAACTTTACTCTGATATTATATATATATATATATATATATATATATATACTATATATATATATATATATATATATATATATTAATAATTCTATATACCTAGTAAATAATAGGAAACTTATATCCATTAACAAATCTACACTGCATTATATTATCTATTTTAAAATAAAATAATTGTACTAATACAATATAACCCCTTTATAAGAAATGTTACTAAATTTCGAGGAAATGAGAAATGAGTTTAATCAAATTTATCACTCAGATTTTAATGTAAGTAATACGTAGAAACATTTTTTTGTATATCTAATCTTACGTTCGTATTTAATATAAGAGTGTGTTAGTGAGTCGTGCTAGATTTGATAGTATTCATGCGTGTACGAATAGACTAGAGCTTGGTATTGTTGTTGTACACACATACGCACCGCACGCACACACTCTGATTACATTATTATTTTGAATTAGTTCCATGAAATATCTTAAATTAGGTTTATTTTTAAATAGAACAGATAATCCCAAAAGACATAAATTATTGTGGGAAATTTTTGATATGGGGAACTATTTTAACATGCATTATTTCAGCTTTGTAATATAAATCACGTTTGTCATGAGAGATATACGTTAATATTGAAAGTGTATACATACATAGTTCTTTTATTGAAAATTTTTAAATTAAAAAAATAAATCATACTCGTTTTTTTAGTTATGTATATATATATACAACCTTATTTGGTTGAACTTCAAATAAATTAAAGGCGGATATGTAATTCCAATACGATCATTAATAAAATATACTAAAAGGGATTTTTTTCGTATATTTTTTTTTATTAATAATTATAAAATGATTGCAATCTTCCATGGCCGCAGGTGTATATATGTTTTTTTTCTTCATTTTTTAATACAAAATAATACGCTCTGTGTTCTAATTGAATGTACCTACTCGTTTCTTGTCAGATGAGATTTTTCTATGAAAACCACCATTTTAAAATTGTTATAAATACGAATCAAAATGGAAAGTCGAATGCTTTCAATAATGCAATCGATAGTGTTGTGTATTCTTGTTGTTCATATAATATATTCCTTAGAGACTGTTGAAAATGTCATCTTCCAATGTACGGTTACGTGACTAAGGAGTCACATAGGAGCCGTTTGGCATTCGCTACGGGTCCAATCGTAAATACTAGCATACGCAAAATATATTATGAAACCATATTGTAATAACTAGTAATATTACACGTGTCTGACATAAGGAATATATAACTTAAGCTCTTACTTGCTTTTCCACACCCGAATAACCTTTTTGAATATTCATCTACGTGCTTTAAATTACTACGCTTTCACAATATGTTACCTCTTACAAACGTGACATTCATCAATGTGTATCATTGAAATAGAAACCAT